>CBMN010752947.1:0-10751 GCA_000582825.1 Hordeum pubiflorum
GAAGATCCCCGGTGGGCGCAACGGTCGCGAGGCTTCTTCGTTTTTTGTCGATCCGCCGTTGTCGGCATTTGTTTCTTTTGTATTTTCTCTGTCATTTATTTTGGATGTGACTGTGTTGCTTCCGCCCCAGCACCTATCAGTGAATGTTCGGTTGGTTGCTTTGTAATACAAAGCGGGAGGAAACCCTTTTTCGGGAAGGAGACCACCTATAGGCGTCTTCAGTGCCAGTTTTTTTTTCTTTTTTTGAGGGATCCCTTCAGCAGCGCCAGTTGGGGAGCCCGGCACCCACCGTGTCGCTTGCATGAGCCTGACCCAGCGATGCTTAGCTGGCTACCGCACTCTCGCTCGCTCGCTCGCTAGCTGCCGCTTGATCGCTGACTCCCACTCGATGGCTGACTTAATCACTTGTTCTTTTTTCTCTTCTCAAAAAATTGCTCCAGTACGTACTAATTCCGGTTTCCTACAGTATGTACTGTTGTTATTAGAAAACATTGGTTGGTCGCTATTGGACGTTGACTTTTATATAAGAGTTCAGAAATTTTCATAAATAATCAGCAAAAAAAAGTTCATCTAATTTGAAAAAAGTTCATCAAATTTGATAAATGTTCATCCAGTTTAAAAAAAGACGTGGAATTTGAAAAGGGTTCATCGAATTTGAAAAAAGATTCAGCGACTTTAAAAAGGTTCATTGATTTTTAAAATAAAATCATCAATTTTGAAAAAATATCACCGTATTTGAAAAAAATCATCGATTTTGAAAGAATTTCATGCATTTTGAGAAAATAAAGAAGTAAGGAAAGGAAAAGGAAAAGGAAAAAATAAAAAATAAAATAAAGAAAGAAAATAAATATAGTAGAAAAAGAAAGGAAAACAAATAACACGGGCACAGAAAAACCAGATAAAAAAAACCGGGTGGGAACTGGGGCTTCGGGGGAACTGAAGAAATAATAAAATGAAGAAACGAAGTAAACAAGCACAAAGCGCTAGCTGTCCTTCTGGTTACCGGCGATGTCCTGGTATAAGAGCATCTCTAGTACACCCCGTATAAGTGCCTGAAATGTAAAATTCCGACGAGTATACGGGTTTGGACGTCTTTTCGACTAGATCAACCCCGTATACTCAGCCCGGCCTGTAAATTTTTTGTGGTAGCCCGGAAACGCGCCCCCTTGGACGGTATATCTATGGGTTCGCGTGCTCGATACGGGCCCGAACCCTATCCCTCCGCCGTCGCGAATTCCTCAATCCCTCACCGCATTTCTCGACGTCGGTGCCTTAGATCCACCGCCCGCGATTGGGGACTCCGGCCGCCGTGGCAACAACGACCCCGAGCGGGCGCGGAAGCGCGCTGCCTTGCGGTACACACACTACGAGCGGACGCCGCCTCTGTCGCTCCTCCACCGCGAGACGGAGGAGTACGACCGCGCGCGCAGGCGCCTCTTCTCCGGCACAGGCAGCTCCTCCGGGGCGTCGGGCTCGCGCTCCTCTGCACCCCGGTGAAGAGGGAGCCGGAGGAGCTTTCCTCGGTCCTCCCGGTGAAGAGGGAGCCGGAGGCCGAGGCGGGGCCGGAGCGACGGGCCGGTGGCGTCGTCGGGTCGGAGGACTTCCTCCCCCCGGCGGAGGCGGACGCCATTTTGCCCGCGATGCTTGCGCGCAGTGTGCGGGAGGAGGAAGCGGAGCGGCAACGCCGCCGGAGGGAGGAGGAGATCGACACCGTGCTCTACGAGCAGGGGCTTGCATCGGCCCTCGCGTTCGGCGACAAGGAGGAGGAGTGGCATCGTGAGGCCACTGAGCAGGAGCGGATCTTCGTCGACCTCACCTCCGACGCCGACTCCGATTGAGCGCCGCCGTTGGTCATCTACCACACCTTACGAGCTCCAGTGAGCTCCATTTTGTCTAGTTCTAGGGTAGCGTAGCTCCGGCGAGCTTTTTATGTATCTATATGTATGCTTTGTACGAACGTTCTGCCCCTATGTACGAATGATCTATGCTCCGGCGAGCTTTTGCGTTATGTAATTTGTCGCGCGAAACCTGTTTAATTTTACAGTTCTAGATACGGTTTCTGCTCTAGCACAGCGATTTTAAGCCCGTACAGACCCTCCCTGCGCGGTGTTTACAGTTCCGCAGAATAGGGGTCCGCTAGAGATGCTTTAATAGGCCTAGAGTTCGGATCCCCTTGGCTGCACACTTTATTGAAAATTTACGAAAAAGGTACATACCAAATAGGATTTAGCGAAAGCAAGGCAATTGTCATGACCTTGGACATAGAGAAGCCAGTGGGCCAAGCCATGACATGCGCTGGAATTAGTAAATGTGCTTGGGCTCGTAGGAGTGGCTGGCTTATGAAGGAAGCAGGAGCGAACGACAAAGCCAGCGAATGAATCCTTCTCAAAAAAAAAACGAATGAATGAATCGTCTTCAACTTCTCAGTGTTGATCCGTCCATCTGTTCGATCTCTGTACTTGGGTCGTGACAGCAATTCTCAGATGCTCCACACGCCCGACGATCCAGCAAGCGGGTACATCACATCAACAACACCGATTGTGTCTCGTCGCATAGCACCTTCCACTGATGAAGCAATGCACTCAGCTTGCCCAATGTGCAATGCACACTTCTTCATGTTCTCCCCTGGAAATTGAGTTCGTTCTGCAATAACCAATTACCCACAAGGACGCAACATCAACCATGTTAAAAACAGCCATATGTGTTTTTCCCATTTTTTAGTCAGATCATCAATGCATTCAACAGGTGACATGTCAGAATATTCAGCAACATAATGCCAACCAAAGTTGTCATCGACACCGAGGATCTTATTACTGAATGTTGGTTCTGTGAAACATAAGATCCTTTCACAGTGTTGACCGAATCGTGGGGTGTAGGCATAGCTGAGGTTTTGCTGATGCATGATCAATGCTCCTTTGAACCACGGTGTTCACTTTCCCATTTGTCATGTGCACCAGAGCCAATCCTCTCCGCTTGACATTTGTTCCAAATGAACCACAGTAGCGGAACCTTGACAAATCATGCAGTGTTTCCAACATCCATCTGTTTACGTTCTCAACGACTGTTGTTCCGTGACGATCGTACGGGGGCCTCTCAGAAATGTGTGCTAATGCAATAGTTAGCCAGGTCAAAGGATGATAGCAGAGGCAAAGTTGGGGCAATTAATTCGTAATGACCAAAAAGTGATCTTGTCGAGGAGGCCCTTCTTGGTACAGCTTCATCTTGGATCTTCTTAAATACGGTGGCCGGCTCTCCTATCACACATGGGCTGGGCCTTTGCCAAGGAGACCCCCTCGCGCCCCTCCTCTTCGTCATAACTCATCAATTTTACCACTAGAAGGGATCCATTGTGAGAACATCCTTATACACGGACGATGCGGCAATTTTTATGGTGTCCATCAAGAGAGATATCAACAACACTGTCGACCTCATGAAATTTTTGGAGAAGTCACGGGACTCTCAACTAAGTTCCACAAGAGCTCGGTCGTCCCTATGCACCCACATCAACCTGGAAATTGAAGATAAGGTGACAGACAAGCATGTGCCCTAGGAGGGCAACGACATCACCACTATTGTGTGGACTGCTCTTGTCAAGTCGGTCCTATCTTCACAAGATATGTACTGCATCACTCCACTAATCGTACTGACTCCATCCACAACACTGACAAACTTCAACAAGCCTTTCTTTGGTCTGGATCAGACAAGACTGTCGGGGCAAGGTGCAAGGTGAATTAGGACGTGGTTTGTCGTCCCTTTGAGCGTGGGGAACTAGGGGTTCTCAACACCCAAAAAATGCAAGAGGTCTATGATTGAGAATGCCTGGTATGAATGGAAAGAGCCTTTAAAATTGTGGGTTGGATTGCGCAATTCATGCGATCTCTTTTACTCCCTCACCACCATCACCATGGGCAATGGCACCAAAACTTTGACACTTCCTCTTGGCAGCTTGAGAACTCCTTCAAAGATTGGTGGGTCAACCTATCCAACAAGAACTTCACCAACCATAAAGCAATGGCGTTGCTCACAATGCTCATTAGTTGGATCATTTGAAACGGGAAGAATGCATGTGTGTCCCAACAAAAGAGCAAGTCGCCGACCTCAGCAGATGCAAAGAAATTAGGAACCATTATACCGGGAGAGTAACTCCATGCTTTATTTTGGGTGGGCCTTGCGGCCTTGTAATACAAATTGTAATATCTTCTTAATTAATACTCCCTCTGTTCCATAGCGTATAGATATTTTTTAAGTCAAACTTTACATACTTTGACCGAGTTTATAAAAAATATATTTATATCTACAATACTTAATACTACAACTCTCTACTAGGGTGGCGTCAATTAATTTGGATCGAAAGTAGTATATAAAATATGAATATACTCCCTTCGTATCAAAATATAAGACGTTTCCACGTCAAATAAAACAATATAAGACGTTTTTGACATTATCTGTGTTAAACAAAATGTCTTATATTTTAAAACCTAATGTAAATATTGTCAATGTAAATATTTTTCTCCATCAACTTAGTCAAAGTTTGTGCATTATGAAACAGAGGGAGTAGATGAGACAAAGTTTTTGCCTTCGTTTCAAAAAAGAAACTAAGGCCTCCTTTGGTTTATAAGATAGAAAAATAATAGGAATAAAAAAATCATAGGCAATGAGATGCATGTATCTTAAATCCTATGAATAGGTTAAGAAAAAATATGTCTTTTTGTTCACATCATAGGATTTTTTTTTATTGAGTCTAGGCTAATATTTATTTTCCTATGAAATGTGGAGGATAGAAAGAATTCCTTCGTAGGAATAGGATTTTGTTCCTACAAACCAAAGGGCTCTAAAGAATTTTTTCCTATTGAAACCCTATCCTATGGAATTCCTACAAGATTCCTCCAAGCCAAAGGAGGCCTATAAAAGTTGCAGATACTGCTTGGGAAAAAAAAAATACGAGCCAGACACAACAGGAATTTCTCGTGCCGACACAATTTGTGCTTTAAAATGCAAATGCCAGCAATGCACAATTTTTCTAACGCAAAACTTAAAAATCCACATGCCCGAGAACATCCCAGTTCATTCCAGCCAGACGAGCATAGCATCATCACGTGGAACACCACGGCCATAGCTATACAGCCAAGGCGCGGAGAGCTTCAAACTTACGAGTTTTACACGGGGACATTACACATAACAGATTTTCATCGCCATCTCCAGATCAGCTACATTCTTTCTAAAGTCCTAACCCTTGCATATTGATATGCACAAGCAGTATATTATTCTCAAATCAGATTGTTTTACTGAGGTAGACTGTCCTTGGTGCACAAAACCTGGCCTTGTTTTGAGCATTGCTTCGCAGGCTTCAGTTCATGGCCTTATAGCACCTGAAAGCGGCGAACGCCGTTGCAGCAGCGGCAACAACAGCAAGAGTGGTGTAGGTGTCAGACCTGTCCCAGGTCTCGAACCAGATGGGCATCCGGCAAATCTTCATGCGCCCCTTCTTGCTGGCGGCTCCGTTTTCTTTGTCACTCTCTGTCGTAGAGCTCTTGTGGTTCTGCTCAGCTGGAATGCTCTTGTCCTGTTTTGCTTCTGGCAGATCACTTTGGCAGCAGGTTAACCCTCCTCCATTGCCCTGGCAGCATCCACCTGCAGGTGCAGGGTTGCAAGCAGCAGCACCGTTGGTTCCATTTGCTTCAGGGGATTCTTTGGCGCTTGATTCTTCCAGAGTCACGCCATTCGTCATGTGCCTAAGCTCCAGAGCTTTCTTCTGCTGCTCTTCAGACAAGCCCAATTGGCCCCTGCAAGGTAGGATAGCACGTGTAAGAACCACACTTCAAAGAGGGATATCCCTCCATGGAGCAAACATTGGGCAAAAGATCAATTAAACATGAACAGGACATATCAGGGTTTATACAACATTTACCAAACAAGACCACAATCTTCGTTATTACCTCGGTTGCAACGAGAAAGATCATTTTCAAATTTCTGAAGTCATTGAAAATAAACAATCAAGGACATTTGAAAATACAGCACAGTATCCTTGTGTGGCATCACACGAGCAGAATTAATTCATATAAATGAGTGCTTCAACATAATTCATGAAAATTATGCAGGGAATAAAAACAACTTACAACATAATGCCTAGATGCTTGTAGTCAGTAATCTTTCACTTGGTTTACTTTACTATAATGCTCAAGAAAAGAAGCATAGGTGATAGGCTTTCATCCCTGTATCTTCCCACAACACAAGATTATGTTATTTGAAGTAATCAGTCATTTGGAAACAGATTAACCGGTGCTGTAGACATATAAGAACTAGAACACATATCATGCAGAATTCATTATGTATAAGTATGTCAGGTCCAGACACGACATCAACAGAAAAGGACGCATAACTGATAGTACTCAACGACGCTATACAACACAGATGCTCCCTCCATTCACAAATATAAGATGTTTTAACTTTTTTCTGAATCAGATGTATATAGGCACGTTTTAGTGTGTTTGTTCACTCAATTCAGTCCATATGTAGTCCACATTGAAATATCCAAAATATCTTATATTTATGAACGGAGGGAGTAGAAATGATGGTTGAAATACTAACTAAATATCATCTTCGGTCAAGATCAGCCCATGTAATAATTAAACCGCGAAGCATACCTCCACAAACGGCCCACAATCTCTCCTTGTCGAATATGTTGACGCAGTAACACAGGCACATCATCAGGAGCAACATAACCATACCTAGGATTAGAAATACAGTAATCAATAACTGGATTTTGATGAAGTAAAATAAAATCAGACAACCCTACTGGAAGGTATTGAGATTATTGGTGCACAACAATGTAGATTTTATGATAGTTTCTGGTTCTTACCAGTGACCAGTTACTTCTCCCTTGGCATCTGGACTAAATATGATGACATTTCCTGCATACTTGTGACCTCCAACGTGTGAGCATGCACTAACAGCCACCTGACCATCAAGACCTTGTCCTTCAATCTCTTCCTTGAACCTTGTAATCAGAGCAGGACCACAAACACCACACCTTTTATCCCTGCTTCCATGGCAGCAGACAAAAACATAGGAACCTTTTATAGCCTCAGGAGATCCAGGAAGCCATTCAGTATCTTTCACGAGTACTTCTTCAACAAAGTTGTCAACATCAAGATGGGTCAGCTCTCTGCAAACAGTACACCACATATATTGAAGAAAACAATCAGTTGACTCATGTATTCCATTACATAACAGTAGAAAGGGAAAGACTGCATGTTTATTTGTTTCCAGCCTTGCAGGTACCTGTATCGGATCATATCAGGAAAGATCAACACGTCTCCAAGAGATGACTCAGTGCCATCTTCTCCTTCACAAATGGTCAGTTTCGTCTAAGAAAGTAAAATAGACCATTCATTAGCAATAAAAAATAACACATGGGAAAATCTTGTCTATTAATCTAATTACAGTATCATAAGGTGGTGTGTGCTTCCGTAAGCACAAGTCACATTGCTGAACCATTGGATCACATTAGGATCAGACACACGCACATCGCATAACTAATTTAAAAGGCAGGGCAACTGACATGCATTAACAAAAATAATCGGACAGCTTCCAAAAATAAAACAATAATAAGAACACCAACCAAAGAATGCATACTGAATTTAAGAAGTGAATATGAAAAAGAGAAGTACATGAGGCAGCAATTAGCAGAGTGAATATGAAGAAGAAGAGAACATAAGGCTACTAGCTTAGGAAGATTAACAACATCCCAGATTCCCAGTTGCCGTACAAATGCTAAACAGTGACATACCCTCAGAAGAACATACACTTAGTAGTTAGTTTGGCATGCTTTTCATTAGCTTTGTAGCTGTGTGATATGTACTATTTACTAATATCTTCACATGGGGTAACTGCAATTTTGTCCTGTTACTTAGATCCTACCATCACATAAAGGAATAAAGCAGAGGAACTTCTGCACTCAAATCCACCATATAAATCATACAAATACACCTATACAAAAGCAAAAGGAATCGGACCGTACTTCTCTGGTTCTATTATCAACTCCATATATCACATAATCAAAGTTCCATAACATATACTCTGGAGATCACATGATCAATGTTTCATAACTTCAACTCCATGTATTGTGCTATTGAGGATAAAGACAAAAAAGTAAACTCCCAGTCAGCTGCACATACTATACTACCATATGATTTCAAAGGTGCATGATGAACTCTAGCCAATACTGACGGCAAGCAAATAACATAGCAAAGGATTCACTCAAATGATGAAAGGAACAAACAGAGCCTGGATTGGAACCAAAATACATTCCCTATTTTTATATGCCTCCAAAAGATGGGATAACAGGATATCCGGGATATGAGCAAAGCCCCCCAAAAGTATAGCGTGTGGATTTAAACAAGCCATGTAATCAGAGCCAGATGGACCAGAAAGCCGTATGAAACTGTTAAGGAGTAAAGGAACCTTACATTATAAATGAATTGAGAACCCACCGATTTTATTAGCACTGGAAATGGAAACAGATACACGAACAAAATCCACTAGATGCGGTGAGAATCCAGCAAAAGGACGTTGTGAGTCAAATAATTGGATAGAGTACCCCAATTACCCAAAACATAACAAACACGTCAACATAAACACTAAATCACCACCAAAATTCAACTCACATGGCCCATGTATACATGCTAGACTGTGTGGATTCCGGGATAATTTCAAAACCTGAAGAGCACAGTACTTGAAACAGCTATACCCTCAGAGGAGATCACTGAGCGACTAATTCTTAGTGAAAGATGCACCATAACAAAGTGCGAACAAAATGAAGTACAGAGACCCCAATCTACAAACATCACACGAGCTAGTAAGCATATCAACACCACTGGTCACCATAATTCTACTGGCCAATTCAGAAACAATAAACTGAAACGAGAGCAATCGGAAATTACATCGTCCGCCAACACAAATCGGATCGACTGGTTAGCTTTCAAGTATAGCGGTCTCCTGCAGGAACCCAGCAGCACCATATGCAGATAACCAAATTTCACTGCATCATATAGTAACTCTTGCTAGTCGAATACTAGTCAGTAGCTAAATCCTACGCTCGGAGCGACCAGCAAGCATTTCCCACTCCCAACAACCAAACTAAAATACCACTACAGTACCAGAAGCATACCAATACCACGTCACAACTCAAAATCAGCCAATTACGAGCAAACCGAGAGGGAGAGGGAGAGAGAAGGAGACGAAATGCTCACGTTCTTCTTCAGATTAGGCTTGCGGGCCTTGATGGCGGCGGCGAGGAGGCGGGGGAGGTGGTCGGACTCGGAGGCCTCGACGCGGGGTGGCCACTCCTCAGGGCCCTTGTAGCAGAGGAACACGTGGCGCTCGTGGAAGCCCACCGTCCCGGCGAGCTTCTCCTTGCCGAGCTCCTCCCGCTGGAACCCGAACTCCTTGTCCAGGTCGGGGGCAGCGGCGGCGAGGGTCGCGTCCGGCGCGTCGGAGGCCGCCGGCGCGAGGAGGGCGTCGCCGGCGGAGGCCGCCGTGGGGGAGGAGTGGGAGGGATCGGCCATGAGGAGGGGGAGGAGGCTGTGCTGCAGTAGTCGCTGACGGCTTGGCGAAGGGAGGAGCGGCGGAAATGGGATTTGCTTGGAGAGTTTGGGGAAAATGGAAAGCATCTCGGGTTTTATGGTTGGAGTTGTTCTTGCGGGAGGGGAAAAGGGAGGCCCCACTGAGCGCAATGTGTAGGCACGACTTGTCAGTGAGCTTTGGGTTTCGCTGATTAGTGGCCGTGGGACCCACGCTAGTGATATCGGTCAGCTGTTTAGCTGGAGTTTCCGTCTTCTTCTTCCTTTACCGTCGAGTATTTTTCTTCGAGAACGCAAACTGCGTGCCATTGCTTTATAAAAAAAAAATACAAGTATAAGACGATTATCACTCACTACGAACAACAAGCGTAGCATCCACTTCACAACCGACTAGTCCAAAACAGTCATTAATGACAACACAGCTACGATGCAAAAGACCCTACCACAAATCAAAAACGTCGCCGCGTCTCGACCGACGTCAGACACCTTCAAAGAATAGCAGCCCCCGCCAAGCTTCCCTCGTCAACGCACCATCCCCCCTTAATGCCTAAAGGAGGTGGCAAGTGGATGGCAGAACTTGGTCCGACCCAAGAAAGGCACCGTCTTGGATTCACCAGCAACGACTGTACATTGCACCGGAGAAGAACGAACAAGGACAGCGGCGAACACCGATGGAGCGCAACATAGGACCTTCAAACCATGTATCCTGGCACGATGCTCCTAACAGAGGGACGACATCGCAGACGCCGCCATGGTGTTGACCCCGCACCGAATCAAGGCTTTCGCTCGGAGACAACTACCAACACCAATAAGACAAGGGAAATGGCGACACACTCGGCGACACCTCCAGGGAGGTGAACGACACTCACAGGTGCCATCGTCGCCGGCCCGGCCAAAACCGGATAGGACTTTCATCTGTACTGTCATGCATCTACACACCTCAAGGTTTAAGCCAGGACTATCCATTAAGCCTCGCACCGTCGTCACCGCAACAAATTGCCGAGGAAGCTGCACAACCATGATCCTCCCACACCTGCACTGCCGAGAGAACGCGCCACCATCAATCCAGATGAGGAGCCTGTTGGAAAGATGCCCTAGAGGCAATAAAAAATTGGTTATTATCATATTTCCTTGTTCATGATGTCGGTGTACTAAAGTTTGGGTCATTTA
>CBMN010752954.1:0-14711 GCA_000582825.1 Hordeum pubiflorum
AAAGGGTGGCGAGTAGGTGGGCTTGTAGATCTAGAATCAAGAATGATTGGCGCATGATCCGATAGTGACTCGATACGCTCTAGGGCTCGATAGTTGTTTTCTTCATCAAGATTGTTATGGATACAACTTTTCTCTATTGCATAGCCCAAGGGGCATATATATATTACACAAGACTGCTTGGTGTACAAGGAAAGAACACATAGCTTAATAGGAGTCCTACACCTAATACTAATACTCCTTAACAAAGATCAGCATTAACCGAATATTTCCACATTTTATAAAATTAAAATATCAGCATGCGCATTGTATGGAATAGCCTGGAAAGCATCTCTGAGAATTATTAAAAATTTGTTGTAGAATTTCATTTATCTTTTCTTTATAGTTTTACTTTAAAAATGCCAACCTATATATGTTCTTTAATGTTCTTATTACGTCCTGGAAAGAAGTGTTAAAGGACGCACTATTGTCTATCAGTAAAAATAGCAAGACTCATACTTGGGGTACATGGCAAGGTAAATAAATATGATATCCATTAAATTAGCAATTAAAAAATCATATGGCAAGGTAATGATATCTACAACCTTGGAGCTGTTGTCCCCTTTTTAGGTTGGGTAGATAGTGGGGTAGTTGACATTGATTTTTAGTTCGCATTGTTTTCATTTTCTTTTTGATACTGAATTTTCATCGGGATCAAAACTAAGATCAAAATAAGTTATAGGTTTTCATAATAGTAGGTTGCACAAATTTAAAGTTTCAATTCACACTATTGCCTTCTCTAGTTGATTGTGAATTTCGTTTGGATAAAAAAGAGGGCAGAAATCACTTATAGGTTTTAATTGTAGTAGGTTGCACAAACTTCTTTTTTCTCTTTCGATCTTCTGTGTTGTTTTTGTTTGAAAGGGTGAATGATGACATACTCAGGGATTCTACAGTCATTTGCTAACAATAGTATGTAGTAACTGCCGACAATTGCATTCAAATTTCAACTCCTCCCGTGTCATCCCCGCGGGCGTCCGGGAGAAACCCTAGGACGTCACCAGCCCGGGCCCTCTCCCTTTTTCTCCCTCCCTCGCCGGCGCCCGTTCGCACCTTCAGGCGAAGCCCATTTGGTGCTGGCGGCGGCGGGGATTCGTCTCTCCTTCCTCGGGCGTCGGCGGCGTGGGGTTCCTTTCTCGAGCGGTGGCACTGCGCTATCAGCGGGCGCGGCGGCATGGCTACACGGTCCGGCAGTGGGGCTGCTGGTTCGTGGAGGGCCTCATGGTGGTGGACACACTTGTGGAGGTGGAGGGTCTGACACGACGGAGGGGTGGGAGGATGCGGGCTAGCTGGATTTCGGCCAGATCAGTCCGGATCAGCCAGCGGGGGCCCGACTGCTGGCGCGGGGCGAGGGCGGGGGCTCCGGGAGGGGGACGGCAGGACTGGCCCATGGCTGTCAGCGGGCGGCACAGGGTTGTCCCTTGGGGTCGCGGCGTGGATGTGGGCTGCCACGGCGTGGTGGTGGCTCATGGCGGTGGTCTGGATCATTTGACGGCGGCCGTTGGTCACCTCCGGCATCGACCTGTCGATGAGTGGCCTGGGCTGGCCTTCGATCCCTCTCCTGTTCCCCCGGCCGCTACCTTCTTCGAAGGGTTGTCTCTCACCCAACTGCGGTCCATCACTCGTCTCGCGTCCGGTGCTGCAGGACCGAGCTCGTCTCACGCCAGGTAGCAGGACGGAGCTCGTCTCGCATCTGGCAGTAGGACCGAGCTCGTCTCACATCCGGCAGCAGGACTGAGCTTGTCTAGCGATCGGTGCCGCAGGATGGGTCGATGGAGGCCATTTTGGCTGGCATATTGGGGCCGCCCAGGTTGGCTGGGGTAGCAGCGGGTCTCGGGTGAGGTGGTGTTAAGGTCTTGGATGTCGGGGCGGCGGCCGAGGGGATTGTAGCGCGGTGATCAGGGCCAGAGTCCGTGGCTCGATGCTTCCCGGTGACCATGGCCATGTGGGCGGCGTGGTTGCGGTGGTGTGCCGTTCGGTGGTGATGAGTGTTGGCTGGGGTGAAAACATGTTCTATCTTCTGACTGACCCGCGGCGGCGAAACTCGTTCCATTCTTGAAAGTGTTGTTGCGGCTCTCATTGCCCGTCGTGTCGCTCGAGGGGAAACTCTGACCCTCGGGTCGGGCGGTGCCGGCGCTCTGGTGTCGTATCCTTCCTGAAGGTGCCGCCTTGGAACCCACCGTTCGTAATATGCAGCTTCATCTCTTCACAGTGACGTGTTCACGGTCAAGGACCCCGGCCGCTCTTGGAGTGCTCGTGGTGGTGGTGTTGCGGTCAGCGCCTATGTATCCTGCCTTGCGTGTGTGCATCTGTTGTGGTGCCGTGCTTTTGTACTGGGTGTTGTTGATCGTTGAGCGAAATCCTTTTTCGGTAATAGGATATGGTATCTATTTATTTATACTCAAAATTTAGCACAGTTCTCATAAGAGTTTGATCCTGTGTTATTGGTACTCTTCCTCACTAGTTTATCATCGGTTAGGAGCAAATATCATAGTTATTCTTCATGGCAAAGTTATCCATGTGTTGATTTTCTTTATTTGTTTTTATTCTATCGACGATGTAAATTCTTGGGTTGTGAAATGAATCTTACCTGTAAGATCATTCTGCGAAAGATCCAGATAAATTAGTTGAGTCAAGTTAACAATTGTACTTGGTATTCTGCCAGAAAACCTGCAGCCTGTTAATACTGTCAATTTGCTAAGGTATCCAACATCTGTCGTTATTGGACCTGACAATTCACTATTAGAGATTTCCAATCTTCTTAGTTTCTTGAGATTGCCAATTGCTATTGTCCCAGAGAAGGCACTGTCAGAGATTCTCAATGAAGTCAACATGTTGAGGTTGCATAAGGCCACACTCAGTAATCTCCAAACTTGTCAAGTTGGTGAGGTTTCCAATCATCGGGGGCATTATCTTGGAGGAATAGCAATCGGAGAGGTGCAATCTTTTCAAGTTATTAAGGCTTCTAATCCATAAGAAAAATGGTCCTAACTCTCCCGAAAATTGAGCAAAAGAGAGCTGCAAAATTGCAAGGAGTTGATCTTGTTGAACAATAAATCAGTTGTCTCCATATAAATTGATCTTCTAGCAAAACCTAGCTCCCTCAGAGACAGGAGATTGCTAAAAGAGCTCAGCCTGACACCAGAGAAATTAGTGGACTGTAGATTCAAAGTCTCCAAAGAAGTCCCATTCAGAAATTCTGGTAAATGCGCTGACAGTTGGTGGTTGTGTGACACATCAAGGACTCTTATATTCTTGAGTTGAAATATTGTCTGAGGAAACCAACCACTGAAATTGTTATAGCTGAGTTGAAGAACACTTAAATTGAGAAAATCCGTGAAGAATTCAGGAACTGCACCAGAATCGACCATTAAGTTTGAGGTTGACCACAGTAAGGGATCGAAGACTTGACATAGAGGAGTGGATTGGACCATAGAGTCTGCAGTACACCATGCTAAGAACCTGAAGATGGGGGACAGCTTTACCTAGACCACTGCTCCACTCCTCTCCGCTACTAGATATGTCCACTCCATCAAGGTACAACTCCCTCGGATTGTTGAGGTTTGCCAGTAAGGTCTCAATGCTGGGCTCTCGTAACACCAGAAAGTTGTAGCCATCCAAGATAGAATAGATATTTGTGATTTCATCAGATTCAATATTATGCAGTGAAGAAAGGTCCAATGATACGAGGCTTGTGAGTTTGCCGATGGCGATAGGAATCTGACCGTAGAAGCCTGAATAAGAAAGGTTGAGGTGAGTGAGCTTGGATAGCCTCTCGATTCTCGAAGCCAACTGCCGGAATGCGAGATCCGCCGAAATCGTTCATGCTGAGGTCGAGGTAGCGTAGGGAGGTGAGGTTGAAGAGCGCGGCATGGCACCCATTGCTGTAGACTTTGAAGCCAAGCCACTGAACGAAGGTCTTCAGTCTAGAGCTTCAGATGGAATTATCTGACGGGCTAAGATGGCGTACAGGCCAGTAAATGTTTTTTATTAGCGCTCAGTCCAATGTTGACTGACGGATAATTACAATAAAGCGCCTGCGAAGAATTCTAGGGGATCTCTTGGATTATCTTCTTGGCCTTGGCATCAAGTTGTTAGTACTAGTTTGTATTCTTTTTAAATACCTACGGCATCTCATTTTCCTTGACATCCTTGATGCTTCCTCTGTTTTCTCTGCCAAGACCACTATCAGAATAACCGTAGTTGCCGACGGCCTATTCTATGCCGACGGCCCCCATCGGCATAGGTGGACATATGCCGATGGCCGTCGGCATATGTCCATCTATGCCGACGGGGCCCGTCGGTATAGAATGACCGTCGGCAACGCTCGCTCTATGCCTACGGTGGCCGTCGGCATAGAGGCGGGCCAGGCGATGGTCGTTTGACGGTGTGAGGCCTACGCCGACGGGGCAAACGGGAGCCGTTGGCATAGCCGTTTATTGTGGTAGTGGACCCACGTACCTGAACTTGCAATAAAAGAAATTACAATGTGACACTGGCGTTCAGAATCAGTGTAATTGCGTGTTTGGTTCAAGTTACTTTTCTAAGTCAGGTAGAACGACATTTTGCTATGTTTAGATTTTATTTTTTATTTTAGAAAAAGAAGGATTACCCCCGGTCTCTACATCAGAATGATGCATATCCCCGGCCTCTTGCTATGATTAGATCTAGCATAATTTAAACAGAATGGTATGTTTGGCCACATTGAATATATTTTTTTTTGGAAAAGGAGGAACGAAGCCATCGACCTCTGCATCAATCTGATGCATGCAGCCATATTATTAAACAAGTACGAAAAACAATGTCTTATATCCACAAAGGGCTCAAAATCTGAGCATAAAAAACAAGTACGTAAATAAATAAAAACTGCCACATCCGACGAGACCAAAAGCAGGCTACGATGCCTATACACCTACCCTATTATTGTTTGGCTGCATTGTTGACTCGATTAGACACTTCAATGCAAATTACTCTATCACCGTGGTATGCCAGGATTTCTGATATTCCTCAGTGTGACGAACTTTAAACTGGACATACAAGCTGCCGTCATAGGCATTCTTCTTGAACATTGGACGAAATTCTGAAAAACATAAAAAGAGAGAAATGCAGCACCGGTGCTTTGTGTAAAGCAAATGGCTATACTCCTATAAATTTGGTTGGCGTGATGTTGATACAGAATGAAGAAACGACTGTTAGCATGGTGCTAACATGATTTGTAGCCCTGGCACACTCCATTTACTTTGATTTTAGTATCGCTTCGATGAATTTCATAGATGCAGGCACCAAGCCAACAATCTAGGTGGCCCACGGTGGGAGGAAGTTGGAGGTTGCAAAAGAGATTGGCACGTGATTGTCATTCCGTCGAGAAGGCCTGATGAATCGCTAGCTGAACAGCTTAATAATAATGTCCAGATCAATTTAGTTTGGTAATGCAGAGTCTAACTTGTAATACTCTCACCGATTCATACAAACGAATGTATTATACGTCTAGATACATCCGTTTCAATGACCAGATCGAAGGGAATATAATTTTCAGGAAGTTACGGTCGGATCACATAAACATTCATGGGTTCTGGGATCTCGCGTCTCTCGACCTTGCTGCAGCCACCAAATCAGATCACTGGCAGAGGGTGGTACAGGATTGGAGCACATCTTTAGTCAGGGGGTGTTTTAAGATTCTGGACGCCATTAATTGGGAAGATCTTGTAGCTCTGGAAATGGAACCTGAGGCAGACACTAGTGCTGCGTTACATGCACAAATGTAAAGATTACAGGCAGAGAATAGAACAGTAATCTGTACATGAACAAGATGTCTCATTCTACATGTGCTCACCCGTCGCAAGAAACAAGAAGTGTAGCTTATATATTCATGATGAGACAAATAAACTTTTCCTTTTTTTTAGTGCAACTTTGCATGTTTTACGTCGTCAGTCATTCAAATAGCATCCAGTTCATATTCATACACAAATGTTGGGCAATATTTATGATCAGTCGTTGGATGAAATTCAAAGTAAATTTTGTACACTAATTAGGCAGAAGTGTTTGTCTTATTATGGTTGCTATGTCCATATAGAAATTATTTTATTTTAATGGTAAAAACCCTCTGCAGGCTATATTTTGTTGTAAGCACTGGCTTTATAATTGTATGTGGTCTATTGTTCACTGAACGGAGTACTAACCAGTTCAAGGTGGCGTGTATGCGACTGGAGCGGGTGCCCATGGAGATTCCACTCAACATGCATGACAGCATAATCTCTAAATGGGTGATAGCATAATCTCTAAATTGGGCCACCACCTTATTCGATGTAGGCATAGTGTACTATTGTTGATTTGTCGGTGTTATCTTTTATTTTTTCAAATTGTTTTTTCTTTAGCCGTGTATATCCTAGATATACATAGACCGGGTATTGCTCATCATATTAATATCGGCTTAATGCTACATTTTAAGATAATAGAAGGGCCATTTATCAAAAAAGATTTGCTCAAGTTGAGCAGGGTGATCATGATTTTACTGTGTTAAAGAAAGCAAGAAAGAAGAAGGTCGCGGTCAATACAGGTCTAGTATCGCGTACAACAATCTCATCATTTCTGAATTCAGACATAAGTATATTTTTTTGAGAATCAAATTTACTTCCTCCGTTCGCGAATAAGTGTGCATCTAGCTTTTGTTTTAAGTCAAAGTTTTAAAACTTTGACCAACTATATAGAAAAAAGTAACATATATGACATCAAATTGATTTATCACGAAAGTACATTTCAAAATGGATCTACTAATACTAATTTAGTGTCATGAATGCTGCTACTTTCCCTAATAAAGTTGGTCAATGTTTTAAAACTTTAACTTAGAATAAAAGCTAGATGTACACTTACTCGTGTGGTCTGAGGGAGTACAATGTTGTTACGCTGTTCAATCCATGACATGTATTGACAGCAATCTCATCACGTATAGCCCTATCAATCCAAGTTTTCTTTCTCTTTGAACTTTTGATTTCAATTTTCTTCTTCTTCAAGCATGCAGTGCTGAACAGACCATTTGATCCTTGAGGAGTCCCACTCGCATCATCTATCCCGTGAGAGTTATATGTGGATGCATTCAACAGTTCATCAACTTGCTTATCAACGCTATCAAGTGCGTTATTGCTTAGTACGCAACACTTTTTGGAGCTAGATGCTTGGGTCTCCAAGTTATCAAATTTGTGTGAAAGTAATTTGTAGCGCTCAAGGGCCTCCAACTTGGGATATCCACAACAGTTATTCCATGAAACTCTTGAACACATCCTAACCGTACTTCTCGAGTCCATTGCTTCAATATGTAATATCAGGCCACCAAAGTGTCAGTCAGGAGTCACTCTATGTCAAAAACGACGTGATGGCTCCCATGCGGCTCCACGGGCCACACCAGGGCGCCCCAAACCCGGTCGCCTAGGGCCATCCCTCCTCCTCCCCTTTCCCTCACCGCCGCCGGAGAGTGTCGCCGGGCGAAGCCCGAGCGGCGTCGGCAGTGGTTGGGCCGTTTGGCGGCATGGCGGGAGCGGATATGACGGTCTTCGCGCTCGGCGGCGGCCGGTGGTCCTAAAGCTGCGTGAGCCGGTGAGAGTTGACGTCGGGGACAGTGTGGGGTGGCGGCCATGATGGCATGTGGTGAAGTGAAGGGATTGTGGCAGGGTTGCTGCTTGAGGGGTCGACAAGTTTGGTCTGCACGGTCGTCACGTGCTCTACGCAGACCGCCTGATGCTCGTCTCCTCCGGTGGGGCTTTGGATCTGGGGGGCTCGCACGTGGATCTGGTGTGCGGGTCGCGGCAGGCCAGCGATGAGCGGTTTGGCGGCGGATGTGAGGTGGCAGCCATGCTTTGGCCGATCTGGCTCGCCACGGGACGAGGGGTGCTGCTACACAATGGGTCTAGCTGCAAGGATCTGCGGACGTGAGGTTGCGCGGAGGCGCGATGGGGGGTTGCTGCTCTGATGGCGCAGCGGCCCGGAGTGGAGCAGCTCATAATGCTGGAGCAGGAGCGCACATGCGGCTGCTGGATCTTCCACGCTCTTCGATGGGCGCGCGTGGTGCGTGTGGGAGCTTGGTCATGGCTGGGACCGAGGTGCTTCTTGGCCTCGAGCACCATTTCTCTGGTCCTGTCTGTGTGGTGCTCGGCAAGGATTGACGGTTTGTGCTGCGTCCAGTGGCCCGGCTTTCAGTCGGCGGTTGCGAATATAGCGGCTGGTGATGGTCGACGGCCTCCGCAAGGTGTGGTTGGCTGCTTTGACGATGGGCTTCTTTGACTACGAGTTGGCTCGGTGGTGGTGTTAGGTGGTCGCCGTGTGAGATGAGGTGCGGATGAGGTGGTGTCAGCAGCTTGGGTGAAAATCATGTCCCAGTTGTGGCCGTGACCAGCAATGGCGGTGGTCGTGGCCGTCGCTTATCTTCTTGGAGTCATTGTTGTATTTTTGTTGCACCTCCACTGCGCGGATCATTGCAACTCCAGGGGAAACCCTTGATCTTGTTTGATCGGATGATGACAGCGCCTTGGTGTCATATTCCCTCCCGAGGGTTTGGTCTTTGGAGCTAGATGTTGGCGAACGGGACCAGTAGAAGACGGCGGTGTTAGTTTCAAGGCTTCTGTGGCAACGATGATGGGGTGAGCAGTGTCGGAGACATGGCTATGGTTGAGTTAGTCGGCTCTTCTCCGACGTGTCCACGGGATTGCCTCGGCTGGTTTGTTGCTACGAAGTCGAAGCTGCGGTGGCGGGGCGTCGGTGGTGTACAATGACGGGTAGCAGGTGGGTCGTTCGATGATCTTGTGTGGTGCCAGCTGTGCCTATATCTCCTTCATGGTTCTTCTTCAGAGTCGGAGTTGCGTTATCTGGTCGTTGGTGGATGGGTTTGGTGCACATCTTCATGCATCTCCACACGACCTCTTTGGTGTGGGTCGGGTCGATGATCTCCTAAGGCATAGTCGGAGTCATTTGCTTGATGTTTAGGGATGGTGATGACGCCTCTAGGCGAGGAGTTATGACTATGACGCCTACGTGTTGTCTCGATGACACCCTCTTTGGAGTGGTGTTTCTGGGAGATCTTGTGCCGCTCGACGGTTGTGATGGTTTTCGTTTGGTTCTCCATAATTAACCGGGCAATCTGGTTTTCGCTCGATTTTTCTCAATTAACTGAACAACTCTTTTCTTCTTAATNAATGCAGGATAACTGCCATTTCGAATCGGTCACCCAACGAGTAGTGATTAACTGAATTCTTTAACAGTGGCGAAAACATATGCTATCTAAATCTGACTTCAGATATTGCTTCAGGTCATTGTTTAGACTCTCACTTAGTTGTGTGCTCCGGATTTCCAAGGTGAAAGCATTTCTCGTGTAACATTCTGCCTACTTCTGCTTTACCTTATAAATACTATCAAACCAAGTTTGATTTTCCATCTTACATCTCATAGTGTCAAACGCTTCTTCAAAAGTTAGCTCATCCTCATACTCGTACATGCATGCACTAACATCTGCAATAAGAAAAGAAAAATTCTTCTTCATCGCCATCGTCTTTGTGACTAGATAAATGCTTGATTACATTTTGCATAATGTGGAATGTGGAGAGTACACCATAGGCCATGTTGGACTTCTGGATACATACATGCTCTACCGCTTTTCCCATTGCAGTGTCTTGATCAATATGTATAGTTCGAGGTTGCTTTTGGTTATGTACTGAAAGAAATGTCTCAAGAAGCCATCGAAAAGAATCAAATGTCTCGTCATAAAGTAGGCAAGCAACAAAAATAACCATTTCTCTGAAATGATTAAACCCACCAAACACTCTGAAAGGCCTATATTGCTTATTTGCTCCAAAATTAGTGTCAAAGCTGACAACATAACCAAAATTTGTATAGTCAATGATCATTTTTACATCAGCGCGGAAGATGTTCGTTATCTGTTCTCCACAATCATACTGAAAGGCATAGTGGAGTGATGGATTCTCTGCAGCTCTCTCTCGAAAATATTTTATCAGGCTACCCACTTCACCATACATTAGGTCCCTTTTTTTTTACTATATTACATTAGGTCCCTTTGGCACTTAGTAGTTCGTAAATACTTCTTGTGATCCTGACGTGTATAGCTAAGATTACATGATCCACCAACCCTTTGGCTAGCCAACTCATGAGCAGTTTTTGGTCGAATGCCAGAGTCACCGGCAATCCCAATTTCAAATGATTGCACTTCATGGATCTTTCGCCAAGATGGAATGATTTTTCCATCAAACTTGCTTTTCTTTGTGTATCTCTTTCTGACAATGAATCCCATCTTTCCTCCATAGAACTCCCAAAATTTCCAAGTCTTATCAACAGTGCTAAACTTCATGCCAAGTTGAGGTATCCAACTTGGTGTTAAGTTTGCCCTGTAGGAAGAACAAGTACAGATCAATGTAGTACTACAGCCAAAAGTATTTTTTTTTTTATGAATCGAGAGAGAAACATGACCACTTGCTCATTTGAGCCTTTATTTTGATCTTCCATTAGATTCAGTCACTTGCCATCTGAACCCGGGTTGATCTAGTCGATGCTACAGCCCTTTTTTCCTTCGCGATGACAGGGATTTTCGTTCCCTACAACCACGAATGAATCGTCTCCTACAGCTACCGACATGAACAAATCTCAGTCTCTCTCCACACTTTCATCCAGTGTGAGTTCAATCGCCAATGGATTTGTCCCTCTATTGGTTTTTCTCCACGGCATGATGTCCATGATCTCAATGGCGGAGTGCCAAAGTAATGGATATTGCACCAAGGGTGATCTCCTCCACGATTTTCCCTCCAAAATAACCCGCGCAGTATGCAGTTACGCATATACGAAGGCAATATACACACGGGTCTGTCAGGCCTGAGAGGATGGTGGATGAGCAGTTAAGTTACGCCCCTGACATCCAAACAACCACTAAGTGAGGAAACGTTCGGTCAAAGGGAGGACCGCTGGCCGAGTCGGGCCACAACCATTCATATCAGTCCGTTAGCTTCTCAACACCGCCTACCGGGCTATTGTCGTCTCTCGACACACTGACATGAGTCAGTTGGTGCAAGCAGTTACTGACAAACACAGGTAACTGAATTGATTCGTACAGCCGAGATCAATCACCTTAACTGCTGGATATATGCTGAGTATATCGTGAGTGACATATACAGCATATATGGCTGCTCATGTGGTTCTTCTTTACTTCTTTTCTATTTGAAGTGGGGTGGTAATGTGGTTCCGGTAAAGTGTCGAGACATATAGACAAAACCGTCGGAGTTATGTTGTAGTGCTAGGTTAGAATCAAAGGGTTCTAGATTTCACATGCCATGGTAATGTCGAAGGTCAGGTCAGAAGATAAATAGGTATATGACGAATATTTTGTGGTGGTAATTCCAATGTTCGGGGAGCCATTGTTTAGTGACATGTCTTGAATCCTCCTTAGAGAAGTGCAGGAATATGAATCATAGCCTGGCAATCATGCCTGCTGACAGACATCTAGCTAGCCAGCCAGCAGCGCACAAGCCAGATTCTCGCAATTTACGGAAAATACAATACACAGGAACAACAAGCCACAAGCGCCACCAAAGGTGTCAAACCAGGGGAACCAAACCCTCTTCACAAAGACAGCAACCACACCACAACAGGACAGGAGGGTCAGAAGACACTCAACTTGTAAGCGCCTCCAAGCTCAAAAGCTCCGCTGACTCACACCAAAACAATCCATTCTTCATCCGAATGATGAATGCATGAATGAACGAATAATTGCACTGAGAGACAAGAGCAACAAGCCCTCTTAGTCATGCACAATATCTGTTTTTTCAGGAAGCTCCCCTAACCAGCAGGGGGTGTACATGAAAGACTCTTCCACCTGTCTATGCCAGTAAATGTGGCTCCGATCCACATAGAATTCTGGAAAAAGATTGGCTAAATCTTGAAGCTTTGAGCTCGACCAATGATAGGCTAGCACTCCGTCCCACAGAGTCAACAACACGACCTCTTTGAAAGGATGGAATCCAAGGAAACATATATGAGTTGTCTTGCACCTACTTCCAGGTTCAACTACATTATCATTGTCCGAGTCCCACTCAAATTTCCCCTCTTTCACTATAGCTTCAATTTCCTCCTTTTCCACTATTGCTTCCCTGTTGTACTCCACAACAGAATCATCTTCATCAGAATGTTCATGGTAGTCAAATTGTTGTAGGACCCAAGGTCCATCACATGGGTTGCTATAGTCGAGATTTGGCAGGAAGGGAAAAATATCCTTGTCATGCTTCAAAACCCACTCGTTCAGGTCATTAAGGAACCAAACGTGAAGGAGGGAACTATGTAACTCGAATATTGATGCACAATATATCCCCTTGGTTGATTTTCCTAGGTAAAACCGTTGCTCACCTTTGGAATCGTCTTTGGGAAATCTTGTTGGCAGCCTTATTACTCGATACCTGTTGTCTGACAGTGATATTCTGCAAGAATAAAAATTGGAAAATAATTCTCAAAACCAAAACCAGAATAACATACGTATATATGATGCTCAAGGAGTTGACCGAGTTGGTATACCATACCTCAAAACAAAAAAATCGTAGCAAGATATAGAGAGTGATCCTCTCCACTAGACAGACCGATGTTCATTGCAATCCCGTGTTACCGGAACCAAGCCAGGTATCGTCCCTGCAGCTTCCCCTTCCCGACAAAATATTCTCTTCTCCCATGAACCAATCTTTGATGAAAACACAGGAAGGATCAATGTGGACGGTGGCCATTCAAATTCCTCACAATCGACCCTGAAAGCAATTTCGGGCATTATGAAACAGTCGAAATGGTTGGGCGACAACATTGGGTCAAACACGAGGTATCGGCTTGCCCAAAAATGCTTGACTGGAGGTGCGGGTTTGGGCACGTCCGGGGCCGGGGGCAGAGACGCCCACTGCTGGGTGGCAGGGTTGACCACGCAGTGACGGAGCAAGAGGAGGCCATTGCAATGATCAAGCACGTAGGGAGCGGGCTGAAAGCGGTGGTCCGGATGGCAAGCATCCAAATCCAAGGTGTAGTCGAGCCGGCCGGAGACGGCGGCGCCCGTCGTGGGGCGAGAAAGGAACTGCGTAGCAGACCCTAGTTGGAAGTGGTTGAGGAAGACGCCGCCCAGCGAGAGAGGGAGGAGGTCCGCGCGCAGCAGCCGGTGGCCGTCGACGACGCGGCGCAACGACTTGCATACGCCGCGGGACGCTGCGATTTCGCGCGGCGCGAGGCGGAGGAGGACGTCCGCCACCGCGTCGTCAGGCAGCGATGGGGCCTGGCCCATCGCCGTCCTCAGAACCGGCGCCTGGGCGAGAAGCGGGGCGGCGGCGGCAGATGGCAGACCACCCGGACGGAGCCGAAGGGGAGCAGCAGTCAGCGGGGCTGGAGATCGGCGAACGGCCGTGGAAGGTGAAGAATGGGATCGGGAGGCAAGAGCTATGGTTCCAACACGGAGAAGGCAAGATGGCCGGCACCACCGTTTGGGAGACCAGACATTGGGCTGCCCCAACGTCGAGTCGAAGCGCAAAATTGGCCCATTCATGCTAACACCAGCGCAGCCCCTTTTTCAGTTGATTCTAAAAAGAGGAAAGTATCGTTTTCCCCTGAAATCCTCTCTGATGGACCAATTTCCCCCTCAACTCTAATACCGGATCAATCAGCCCCTCAAATCTTCAAAACCGGATTAATTCCCCCTAAGGTGGTTTTGGACTTGATTTTGAGTGGTTTTGACCTAGACCGTGCACTTCTCGTTGACCGGACTCGCTGATTCGGTAGAGATAAAGCGAGTCGTTGACGGCCTGTGCCTCCGAGGTACCCGCTCCACTCTCCTCCGTTCTGTCTCGCTTCAGGTTCTGCCAGTCATGGACTCAGGTTCTGGCTCTGTTTACTAATTAACGATATCGATGGCGCGAATGTTTTGGACAGGATGACCCTGCTCTAGGCTCCGAGCTGCTCCGCCTCCTCCCCGCGCAGGCCTACCTGCGTGACGCCTCCATCGGCTCATCCTTGTCCTCCTCCACCTCCAGCTGCCAGGCCGGGAACGAGAAGAAGATGCCCATAATGGCCATTAGCAGGGCCGACACCAACGCAATAACGGGAGCTCCTTCGACCTCGATGAGTACCGGATGGTCGCGGCGCGCACCGGCGCTGGGGCGGACGGGGCCACGTAGACCGGTGAGAAATGCGTCCTGCACCGGCGGCTAGAGTCGTCTCCGCCGCAGGAGCCTGCGACAGAGCTCGCCGCCGCCGCCATCTAGAGACCCGACACGCTAGAGATGCATACCAAGAACGACGCCTGTGTGGCCGCTGCCTCGAACACCGTCGCCGCTCGCCGGGAGGCAGAGGATGTAGGCCTGGCGCAGCAGGGCACGATCCCAGGAGACCGGATGCGCGGGTCGGCGGTGCTGATGCAGCTCATCTCCTGCAGCGGCCAAACGGGACGCCTGTCCGAGCGATGCGCACACAGAGCAGTTCCCGCATGAGCGGTCGTACCTGACAGCAACATGGCGGCTAATGGCTTCTCGTGGAGCATCGGCGTCGCGCATAGGCATCGAGAAGGAATACTCCAGCGACAGCCTGGTGGAGACCAAGAAGACGGCGAGCGGCGAGCATATGATTGTCTCAAGTTTATTGCTATTGTTTTCTACATGTCAAGTATGTGT
>CBMN010752960.1:0-12169 GCA_000582825.1 Hordeum pubiflorum
CGTGTTGGTGGCCAGCGCTGCTGCTAAGTGGGGTCCACCTACTGGCACCGTGCTAACATAGCGGTAGCGGTGGGCCACCGACACGCGCTACTGCTACTTTAATAGTAGTAGCGCTGGTTTTTGCCGAACGCTACTACTATGGACAGCCCCGGTGGGTGACGATGGGACCACTTAGCAGCAGCGCCGGTCCGACGACCTGCGCTACTACTATATCCCTACCTGTAGCGCGGGTACGTACAACGCGCTACTACTATGTAGCAGTAGCGATTCTCCCCTACCCCGCGCTACTGCTAAGGTTTTATCTATAAGCTTTCTTCTAGTAGTGTATATGGAGGGTCAGCGCGGTGGAAGAGGGGAAGACAAGGCTGTCGTGGCCATGGTGGGTGCATATACACGGCAATGGCAGAAAGCAACCTCAAGTGCCAAGTTTGCTCCAAATTCAGGCATGACATGTTACGATGCCGCACCCGCTTCAATCATGTGTTCCGGCGATGCCGCCAAAACTAGTATGGACATGAACTAGTACGCATGATTGAAGTGGTTGCGGCATCATGTCTGAACATGAATCAAACTTGAGACATGAGGTTGCTTCTGTACTTGTCGGGACTGCGGCCACGACCACCTTGTCCACCACACCCGCCACCTCGCTGTCCATCCATATTGCGTCACCCATTCTCTGTCTCATCATGCCAAGAGGGAAAAATTGTATCTTGTTTCTGATACCAACTCAAAAACAATGTTTTGTTGTAAGATGCCGGGTAGGGATTTGCCTTGTATTTATACATGGACGAAACTTGATCGCTAAGGTTACAATTGATTATAGGATCACAACGAATCAATCTCTACAAGTCATGTCTTATCTAGGGATCGTTATCGATACAAATCACATCAATATCTTTTAGGTTTAACTCTACTGATTCGGTTAGGATCACGCTCATTAACAATATTTCTCTACATCATGTTTTAGTAACAGTAGTCTAGTTATAGGTTTTCTATACTGACACGTTACTTGCTAGATCTCAAGTCAACTGACCCTTACCACTAGGCTGCACCTCAATAGTATTAGTAATATTTTATAGGGTTAATTTTGTCTCAGACCTTTAAACTTAGTTTGGAGCAATGACTATCCATTTTAAGAAACTTAGTTTAGTTACACAAAACTGGCGACATGTTCTTGGCACATGTACACTTGCCATCGGTGCACTCACCCGTGACAAGTTCTTCGTCATGCTAGGGAGTTGGGACGATAAAGACGACCAGCTTGTTTATTATTTTCTCGCTCGAGAAGTGAAACATGTGCTCCTCAAGTGTAAAACTCTCCAATATTGTTAACTTATCATAAGAAATTATTATATCCATGTTTTCCTGCTTGATGACCCTGCCGCGGAAGTCTATTCTTATAAAAATATTGTTACTACTCCCTCCGTAAAGAAATCTAAACGCTCTTATATTTCTTTACATAGGGAGTAGTTTCTTTTTGCTGGGATATTTGCTTGCTCTGCCTTTTTTTGAGTGAGAATTGCGCTAGCCTTTTTTTGAGCCTAAGAAATGTGCTAGCTCTGTTTTTTTAAATTTGTTTGCGCGTTTGTTCGCTCGCACGATGTTGCTTGCTTATCGCTAGGTTCACTAGACTGGTTTTTTCAGCTTTTTTTCCCTTTTAAATTTTCTTTTCGTGGTTCCATTGGTTTTCATCGCTTTCATTTGGTTTTCAATTTTTACCTTTTTTTTTTCTCATCGGACTTTTTTGTTTTCTTTCTTCTATATTTTACGTTTGGGTTTCTTTGTTTCTTTTTTTGTTTCCTTCTTTTTTTTTTGGTTTCTTTTTGTTTCTTTGTCTGCTTTTATCTGCTTTCTTTCTTTTGAACACATGTCTACTTTTTCTCAGTACAAATTTTACATTTTTAGAGCACACTGAAACACTTTTCCGTTAAACGTTGAATATTTTGCAAATACACATGTGTTTGAACACTGTTTTGAATACATGGTAACATATTTCCAAATACATGTTGTACATTTTCTAAATGATGATAAACATTTTATTTAAAAACTATGTGAACATATTCGTTTACATCGTATAAACATCTAAAAAACATTCACACATATTTTTTTAGAAACATGTGATTTTTTTCTTAAAATATCATGATACATATCCTAATGGAAATAAATAGTTTTTTAACCTACACGAACTTTTAAAAAAATTGACATGTAACATTTTTTAAATGTCGCAAACATTAATTTGAAACACTGTAATACTTCCAACAAAAGTGATATACATATATTTTTTAAAACTGTGCTAACAATGTGATATACTATGGTAACATTCTCTCAAATTCGCGTTTCTACTTTTCTTGAGTAAATTTATATAGGTTTTGAAATACATAACCTGCAATTTTAAATATCAATAAAGCAATAAAAGGAAGAATAAGAAAAAATGAAACTCGGGCATTGTCGGTATGATGTCAGCAGGATGAGCCACGCCCTACCGGGCCGGACCACCAAAGTCGCCGAGGCATCTACTTACACTGTGCATTGCCCTAAAGAAAATCGCGAATGCTATATCCCACATCAAGCGAGTTAGAAAAGATCTCTCGCTGAAGGCTCCAAGAACTCGGCCGGCCCATTCATGCACAGTAATAAATGAAAAAAGAGAAGAGAAAATGGAGAGGGGCAGGATTCAAACCATGGTCGCCTGGTTTGTAGCAAGCGCAGCTAACAACTAGGATTTTCCTTAGATTCGTGACATAGTAGGGCGGCTAGGTTACTTAAGTCCAAACGAGTCGAGGGTTTCTTCTCCGTTTTTTCCAGTTTTCTTTTACTTTTTTCTTTTTCTTTTATGTCTTTTCTTTTTTCTTCTCCATTCTTTTCATTCCTCTTAGCATTTAGTTTCTTTTTTTTCCTTTATTTCCATTTTCGGTTATATTTGTTCCTTGGTTATTATTCTATATTTTTAGTATATGTCAACAACATTTTTCTAATACGCATCTAACATTTTTCCAATACAAATTAAATATTTTTGCAAATCATAGCAACATTTTTTCTATGCACATTTTTCAAATGCTTGTTTAACAATTTTTAAATACAAGATTAACATTTACTGAATACATGGTCAACATTTTTTCTTTACATCTTTAATATTTTTTAAAATGATTGATTAACAGTTTTAAAAATAAAAAGATTAACATTTTTTGACCACATGGTCAACATTTGTTTATACACATTTAAAATTTTCCAAATGCCTGATTATCATTTTTCAAACACTTGTTCAATATTTCTTAAAATGCTTGATTAACATTTTTATATACATGATCAAATTTTATTTCATTTTTTAATACGTGGTCAACACTTTTTTATACACATTTAACATTTGCCAAATGGTTGATTAACATTTTTTAAATACTTGTTCAACATTGTTTCAAATGCTTGATTAACATTTTTATATACATGATCAAAAAATTTCATCATTTTTTAACACATGGTCACCATTGTTTCTATGCACATTTAACATTTCCCAAATGCTTGATTAACATTTTTGAAATACTTGTTTAAAGTTGATTTTGAAAATGCTTGATGAAAATTTTTATGTACATGATAAAAAAAAATCATTTTTTATACATGATCAACAATTTTTCTTTTTGCATTCAACATTTTTCCGAATGCTTGATTAACATTTTTCAAATACTTGTTCAACATTTTTATCAAATGTTTTTTCTGGAGTGTTTTTTGTAATATATATATTCAAAATATTTAAAGCATAAACAAAAGTACAAAAATAAAGCAAAAAACGAAAACAGAAAAAAGAGGCTCAAGGCGAGACATCGCTGTCATCTACCGCTCCATGGCGCCGCCCATCTGTGTCGTCACTTCAACGAGTCCGAAGGTGGACTCGCTGAAGGCTGAGACATAGGAGCACCCCTTTGGAGCTCCTATATGACCTTCATTTGGTGAAAAAGGAAATAATGCTTTGTACCACTCCATGCGAGCAATACATATTTTCCTTGCTAACGTAGTGACGTTTCCTGGGCAGGCCCATTAGAGCAATTGTTAGCCCACGCAGCAAAATGTTTCAGGAAGCTTCTGGAACCTTCAGTCTTGTTTGGGGAAGATTTCAGAAGGTTTTTTCTTTTTTAATTTGTATTTTGTTTTTTCATTTTTGGGTTTTTATTTCCTTTTCTTTTTAAATGTTTTTTCATTTATTTTTCTTTTCTTTTGCACCAGCAATTGCTTATGTATATTTTTTTTGTATCCATGAGAAGTACAAATTTGCTTCTAGTGGACGCAAACCTATGCCTCCATGAAAAGCAAACCGGTGCTTGTCACGGAAGAAAGAAAAACTCACAATTTTTTTTGTGAGTCATCCATTAAAACATTTGTGCCTCTTGCGGAAGCAAATATATGCCTCCACGAAAAGCAAACCAGTGCTTCTCATGGATGACTCAACTCAACCCATTTCGTAATGAAGCAAGGTGAAATGGGCAAGCAAACATTGCTACCGAAACCGCAAGCAAAATTGCATGAACAGTTAACAGGCCGTGTGTTATTTCTGTGCAAAATGCCAATTGAATGCCCACCAAGGGAAAGACACTGGACATTTGAAGAACTCTAGATCTACAATTGCTTAGATCACTAACCACTCTGTCAAAATGAAATACATAGTCTCTTTGAACTGTACTAACCACTCTATCAAAATGAAGATTACGAAAATCAGAGTATATCAATAAATAAACGATAAAGAGATTCAGATATATAATTTGCTTATTCGAAGAAATGGCCACTGATTATAGCTGGTTAGACCTCGGGCTTGTCTAGTTGAGCACCAATTCGTTTAAGCAAACGATATATCACCGTTTGTCCATACCTGCAAGGAGGAGGAGCATGTCAAATGGTAGCAATGCACATAAATGTTATGAATGCAGATAATAATCTACACACCAGAGCAAGCGCAGGATCGACAAGGGCTACACCCAGTACAGAAAAGGTCGGGGGCACACCCCAAATGTAGAGCTATCTGTCCCTTGCACACTTTAAAATCATAGTTTCTGCTGTTTTATTACCATGTTTTGGTTTCAGCACCAGAATCTCAGCCATGTAAAAACTTACAGGCTGATGCTTCAAAGGCAATTCTAACTGCACCAGAATCTCATCCTATACTGCTCTCATTCTATACCTTCAAAGGCAATTCCAATCACTTCACGATCACAAAAAACTGAACATATAGCCCAATCTCCCAAGAAAGTAATCAAATACGTAATTTACTCCTAATTATAGAACAAGCCAGGAAAGGTTGGCACTCTGAATATTTAAAAAGGGGGCTGAAGCACACAAATACATTCGGTTGCTATCTACCACACCTTTGTGTGAGCACTTCATGAGCACAAAACAGATATGATTATATATTTCAATCGTTCGAGAAATTACTCAGATGACTCGAATCACAGTAATCATATTTATATACACAGACAAAACAAATAATGACCACGTCCATGTTACAAGGAGGATTAAGCAAAGAAGGGGAATGGGGAGAAATTAGGACTCACCTCCCGAGGGGAAGAGAAGGAGCAGCGTTGACAGCAGCACCTATAAAGTGCAGGAGGCGGAAGCTGCGGTTAAAAAGGGAATGCCCATGTCTCCACCCGGCTGCTTTCCTGGTCGTTGAGGGTGCTAGGCATTAGGCAACGGTGGCAAGGCATTTGCTAGAATGACACCATCAAGGCTGAAGACGGGCAGGTGGTAGCTGGTCAGCCATGAGCGTGACAAGTGCCAACCACGGTCCTCGCTGAGCGAGAGACGAGCAGGTTGCATGGTGGGGAGGAAAAATGCTTGCATGTGTTGGTGTGAGCGTGGCTTCCTTGGTATGGGAGCAGGGCGAAGCTTCCTTGATGCTCCTCCCTCCCTCTTCTCCTCATGAGCGACCAGACATGGATAGCCCCAGCTAACGCCCCTTCTTTCCTGGTTACTTGCATTAATGAATCCATCCACAGGCTGAAGCATTTCAACAGAAGGGTGGTATCTGGAGCATTTCAACTAAAGGGTGGTATCTGGAGCTTGATCAACAGTTATCAGCGGCACCAAATGTTTCTTTAAATCAGATGCACTGAAAGAAGTTCCATTGTTGATGTACACAAGAGTGCACATGATGCAAAATGAAGACAGACAAACAGCAAGACCTGCACACTAACTGAACTTGCAGTATCCGCAGTTCGAGAGGCTACATGACCGAAAGTCTGCGGAGCCAAAAAGCTTGTTTCACATGACACAAGCTTTGACTGCCACCCTGAAATCATTTCACTTAAAACATCAGATAAGGAAATTGAATATTTATAACATTTGACTAATCTTGTTAATAAAGCCACCACAAAAAGGTAAAGCAGAAAGCTATCCCCCTCTCATAAAAATGTTGCAACTTTTCGGCAGCAGAAAATACTTCTAAACAATCATTATATTTATATGAAGTTTATAACAGAATGCTCAGCACAATAGTCAGTCAGTCTTAGAGCAAGTATATTCCAGCTTGGGGAAACATCATTTTTTTGAAATGCTAGTCTTGGGTATTATTACCGTTGCTTTAGATCAACTATGATGAGAGGTACAAAACTAAAAATAACATCTACCAGTATAAATCAGTTCATAGTTATCTTGTTTTTACAGTATCTAGCATGAGATGAATGGATCCCTACCTCTTCATCTATCTTAAGGAGTATCCTCCAAACAATACAGTAAATAGCTTTTGAAAAGAAATTTGTCGAAATCAATCACAAATCTTGTACCTAGCAGAAAAGAGGGCCTAAAGCAAGACATATCAAATAAAACAATATACAGTCCTAACATCCTATTTGATTATTTGCATCAGCCAATATCTAACCTGTAATTATCACACCCTCCATGTATTGAACAGGATTACACCATCAAATTGAATCTTTTTGGCCTATTTCTTTCCCTCCCTTGTCCAAATGATGGCAGTGGCGGAAACAAAGGGAAGAACTGGAACTAAAACTTGACGTCAAAATACATGAGTTCATCGCATTGTGGGACAATTCTGTTGACCAGGTTGATATAGCCCTGTGAAAACCTATGATACATCCTTTTCTTGCTGAGAATCGCCAAAATCATGTCCATCATTATCAAAGCCCATTATACAGCTTAGCTTGGCATCTGGTGTAATGCCTGCCTCGAGCATACTGTTGTACATCAGCATAGCTTTTTTCTCATCTCCAATTTTGAAGTACCTAATTATGAGATCTGTATAAGTTACTACAGTAGGTGTAAGCCTCTTGCTTGTCATTTCTTCCATAAACAAGCACTTTACTGAAGCCACCAATTAAACAAGTGTAGACGAAAGAATCTGCTGACAAACCCTCTGTTTTCATCTCTCTAAAGACTTCCAGAGCTGCCTTCATGTTTGAGCGCTTACAATAGCACGCAATCAGAGACGTATACAGAATTCTATCTGGTGTCAGCCCCTCCCCAATTATATGCTTAAGCAACGTCATAACTTCAGGAAGCTTATCATCATGGCACAAACCATTTATGAGACTAGTATATGTAAAGATATTAGGCTTTGTCCCCTCATCGACCATTTTATAATACAACCTGAAAGCCTCCTGCAGATCCAAAGCTTTCGCAAAACCATCGATAATGATACTGTAAAGCACAGTATCAGGAACGTAGCCCCTTTTTATCATGTCTGCAAGAATACCCCACACGTCATCAGGTTTATTGACCTTGCACAGGCCGTTGATGATAACTCTGTATGTACAAAGGTTGGGAACAATCCCAAACTGGCGTACTTTATCCAGGAAGAGGAAGGCCTCACGAATCAGCCCTTCGTTGCTGAAGCCGTGAACAAGAATTGTGCAGGTCACAATGTTGGGGGATATCCCATCACTGAGCATGAGCTCAAACACCTCCAATGCTTCTTTAAGTTGCCTATGCCTACAGTATGCATATATCAGGCTACTGTAATTGTAAGCATCTGGAACACAATTATGATGAACCATGTCATTCCAAAGGTCATAGCAAATCTCTAGATCTAGATGTTGACAACAACCATGAAGAACGATGCTGTAAACTAGGTGGTCATGCTTGAATCCTTGATCTTTCAGCCTCTTAAAAAGCTCAAACGCCAATTCAATCCTTCCAGCTCTGCAAAGACCATGCAAAAGCGAACTATAACTCACCAGAGTAGGAGTGATTCCATTCCTTGCCATCTCAACGAGCATGTAATAACCTGTCAACAGATCCCCTTGTTTGCATAAGCCATCAACTAAATATGCTGTAGCTGTGAACATCAGGGACAAACCCACACTTCTTCATCCCATCAAACACTTCTATGGCTTTGTGAACCTGGCCGTCATGGGAGAAACCATGAATAACTGCATTAAAACAATGGGTAGCCTCTCTGACACAGCATTTGAAGGAAGTTCCATGCAGATTTCACCTGTTTGGCACGGCAAAGCCCGTAGAGGTAAGTAGCATAGGTTTCAGCATTTGGCCTGACACCTTCCACTTCCATTTCAGAAAGAAGCTCTAGAGCTTCCTCCAAGCATAACTTGGCTCCATGTGTATACATACTCATCAAAACCGAATAAGAGTAGACATTTGGTGAAGGACCAGAACTCTTCATATCATCAAACAAACTCCTCGCATAAATGATAGCTGGTTCCCCTCAACCAAGCGCTTCAGCAAGAAGTTCCATACTTGCAACTCCACACCAACCTTCTTGGCCTCGACATAAGTGAGGAGAGCATCCTCAAACATGGACAGCTCCACAAAAACCCGGATGATTGTGGCATAAACTTGCAGCAACGTCATCGACCCACCCAAATTGCTAGCCAACACAGGCACCAACTCAAACAACTCCGGCCCGGCATTCCCGCAGTGGTCGACAACTCTCCGAATCAAGCACTGGATCTCTCTAATCCTCCGTGGCAAGAACGACTGCATAAGCAACGCAAACAGCCCGATCGACCGGTGCAGCCCATACAGCCTGACACACTCCCTGAAGCTGATCTTAGCTGTAAAAAAAATGTATTCCATCTTCTAAAAAAAATGTATTCCAAAACTTATAAATTTACTTACGGAAACAAAAAACACGAATTTCAATAAAGTCTCAATACAGTATTAAAAATCTGTTAGGTCAGTTTAGAAAATGTTGATAACTTTCATAAAACATGTTCGCAACAACAGGGAAAATAACCCCGCGTTTCGGAAACATGTATGTGGTTTTTCTAAAAAACATGCGTATACAATGTAAAAAAATGTTTTATTAATGTAAAAAACTTTTTTGTGCCATTCAAAAAATGTACATCACATTTGGTGGAAATATTCCAGCGTTTCAGAAAAAAAAATTGTGACAATCAGAAAACATTTATATACATTTTTTAAAATAATGTTCGCGTAGGTTAAAAAATGTTATTTTTTTCATTAGAGAAATGTATCATGACTTTTAAGAAACATGTTAGAGCAGTTTCAAAAATGTTTGTGAAATTTTCAAATATGTTTATATGATGTAAACCAAATGTTTGCACAGTTTAAAAATGTTTATTGAACATGTATTCAAAAAAGTGTTCAAACATATGTATTTGAAAAACTACATATGCGTGACAAAGGAAACCCGTCGAGCGAACCTAGCGATCGAGCCAACAACAGCGTGCGAACTAACAAACGCGCGAGCGCGTGAAAATGGGCCGCCCCAGTATTGTAGCCACATGTAGGGAAATATTGTTAATGAGCGTGATCCTAACCGAAACAGGTAGAGTTAAACCTAACAGATATTATTGTGATTTGTATCAATAACGATCCCTAGATATGACATGAATTGTTAAGATTGATTCGTTGTGATCGTATAATCAATTGTAAGCTTAGCGATCAAGTGTGGTCCATGTATAAATACAAGGCAATTCCCGGGCATCTCACAACAAAACATTGTCTTTGAGTTGGTATCGGAGACAAGATCCAATCTTTCCAGCTGGGCATGATGAGACAGAGAATGGGTGACACAACATGGATGGCCAGCGAGGTGGCTGGAGTGGCGGACAAGGTGGTCGTGGCCGCGGTCCCGACAACTAAATTAAGAAGCAACCTCAAGTCCCAAGTTTGATCCATATTCAGAAATGGTGTCGCAACCACTTCAATCATGCATACTAGTTCATGTCCATAGTGCATACAACAGTGTTGGTGGCAGTGCCCGAACGCTGGCTATGATCCTCGGGCTGGAACACATGATTGAAGCGGTTGCCACATCGTAGCATGTCATGCATGAATTTGGAGCAAACTTGGCACTTGTTGGTTCCGCATTGCCGCATATGCACCCACCATGGCCACGACAACCTTATCTTCTCCATCTGCTAACGTGCTGACCCTTGATATAGCATGCAACGGTATTGGTGTAAGAGTATACTCGTCTTCCCAGGCTCGCAGCTCGACGACATGTTTGGTGCTATGTTCTGGGAGGAACATGTAGTGCAGTGCCAACCAAACTGCAATATGGTGGTGCGCTGCATCATCTGGCAAAACACGAGCGTCCCCGATCATGTTACGTGGATTTCGACTAGCTCAGCATCCACGAGGTTTATGACAGGAATGACCCGGCGCATATCGCCAATAGAGCGGGTTTGTCTATTTTCCCATGATGTTTACTCAACTATTGCGGGCTCATCCAAATCACTCAATGTTCGTAACATCCCACGTGTTCCTCATGATAACAAATCCTTACTATTCGTGCACATTTTAGTTTCTGAGAATGATGCTTTTGCTAAATTTCACCTCCATTTATTTTATCTTAATAAGCACAAACAACAAGATATTGTGGTGGTCCGCTGCCAAGCTTCAAGCCCTCGTCCTTCGCGTCCAGTCCTCAGGCTGTCTCCCATGCCAAACTCTTGCTAGATCTATGGCATCGAAGATTAGGTCATCCGTCCAAAAGTGTCGTTAAGTCAGTCTTTTGGTTGAATAAATTTGCATGTCAACGTGCAAAAGTTCATCAATTACATTTTCATGATTCCACTCATGTTTTCAATGTTCCGCTTGAACTTATTTGCTCCCTAGTATAGCGTCATGTAATTAGTTATATTGGTGGTTTCAAATATTATGTGAGTTTGTTGGATGATTTTAGTTCTTTTACATAGATCTATCTGCTAAAATGTAAATCTGATGACTGATGTCAAGCAGGGCTTTTACACTTTCCAGAACGCATGTTCAACACCAAGATTAATGCCATACAATCCGGTTGGGGAGGGCAGTACAATCGTCTATCTAGGTATTTCAAAAGGAAATGTATCACATATCATGTATCATGAGCTCACACGTCGACGTTGATTTTCACTTTGAGGGGGAGAAAGTGGCTGTCGGAGCTCTTGAAGTACGATTCATCTGCTCGGTATATCAAGTCATGGATGTATTCACCAAGCAGAGCCGTCTCTTCAAATAAAAAAAGACATTATTACTTTCTAATCAAAACCTCTATTCCAGCTGAAATCGCCGGGAATGTTAACAAGCATGATCCTTACCACAGCGGTGGAGTTAAGCCAAACATTGGGTTAAGCCAAACAGATATTGTTATGATTTGTACTCCCTCTGTATCGAAACATTTGTAGTTTTAGTAGGCTAAGTTATTTCGGTACAGAGGGAGTATCAATTACGATCCCTAGATTAGACATGGTATGTTGATATTGATTCATTGCGATCCTATAATCGATTGTAACCTTAGAGGTCAAGTATACCTCATGTATAAATACAAGGCAAATCCCTACGGTGTATCTCACGGTAAAACATTGTGCTTGCGTATCGGTTATTCGGTTAATTTTTTTAATACAGTATAGACACAGATGCTGATGCTCATACATACGTACATACACTTATCCCTAACAACGCACACATGTACACCATATCCTTATGAGCATCTCCGAGAGACTGACCAACACATCTTTTTGAGATTGACGAAGTCGTCACATCCCCTAGGACTTGAACTCTGGCGGACTTAGCATACCACCGTCCTTCTAATCATGCAACAAAAAGTTATTCGGTTAAATTATTGGACTTGTTTCGGAGACATCGCTACAAGAAAATAAATACTTCAACAAATTTAAATTTGCACACTAATTGAAATATATTAAACATTTTTGTTTGAGGTCGAGGGGAAAACAACACAGGGGGTTGTTGCGTATGGGAGTAA
>CBMN010752964.1:553-10553 GCA_000582825.1 Hordeum pubiflorum
ACACACACACACACACAAAGAAACTGACTAATTTGCATCACGAAACAGACTTGTAAGTGCATTATGTCAGTTCTCCAGCTTGCATCCCTTCAATTTAACCCTAACTAACTAACTTTGTCACTAATTTCTTATACGATTATCTACAAATATAGCACAAATATATACCTGGCATGTACTCACATGTGTGTGTTGTCTGTCGCAAAGACTTTTCCTCCAAATGCAACAAATCTAACTAATTAGCCGTTGACCTCCGTAATTAGTATGCCCTAGCTGATTTGTCTCGAAAGCTTATAATCATCCAGCCCTTATATAGTATGTGCAAATTGGAATTATCTAAACATGTACAGCTGTCACATTGGTGGCTTAATCACGTAGTTTAGAATGACCAAGACTTGTTCCTTGGATTTGCACCAATCTACCGCGTTGACTTGTATCGACTTAATTGTTCTTTTGGTTTCTGATGTACAAATAATGAGCTTGAAACTCAATTAAGTCACATTCTACGCTCCATGATTTCACATGCATGTAGATCGTAATTAACATGAAATAAAGGGTGACACGTAACACATACATGAAGGTTGTGTGCATCAATCGATGTAGGGACGTAAGGGGTTTTCGTTTTCTTAGAATGAAAAAACATCACGTACATACAGAACAATTAATAAGGGTGCGTGTAGACCATATATACGTCGAATGATCAGAATGGTCGACGGCTGAGATTATACCTGGACATGGGCCGGGCCGGACCGGGCATGGGCCGGGCCCTAAAAAGCCCATAGCAGAAAACTGAGGCCCAGGCCCGGCCCTGGCCCTACCATCGGGCCTACTTTTCAAGCCCAAGCCCGGCCCATCTGTTGAAAAGCCCGTCGGGCCTAGGGCCTAGGGTCGGGCCTCTTCCTTAAAATCACAATATGCCAAGCCCAAGCCCGGCCCGGCCCACGGGCAAGCCCGGTGGGCCTAGGGCCTGGATTTTCGGGCCGGGCCTGAGATGGCCAGATATAGCTGAGATCAACTGCATGTACGTACCAAGGAAGGAAAGTCAACGAATCCAAGTCATTCGAGCGCCTGCCATTTTCATTTGTATCTCTTCATCATCAGTAGCGGTCCCAGGTTAAACTAACGCCCCAGGCAGACAGTACAGGTACAGTGCAGAACAGTACAAAACACTGTAGCTATAGGCATAACCAACAAAGACTAAGCTGGCCACGCCCCAGGCCAAGGCCCTGGCTGCCTGGGGCCTGGGTCCGCCACTGTTCATCATCGAAGAGGATCCACACACGCATGCAGGTCAAGTGCAGCTAATATTTTCCATGCAAAATATCGCAAGCTAACCCCTTGCCGACCTTGGTTAGAACTTACAAGAAAACACTGACCCAAATCCAGAACGGTTTTGGGCTGGATAGGGGACCTAAACGCATTCCTACAAAGTAATCTAATTAATATTGGTGCAAATGCACTGCACTGCACTAACCTCCTAAGTGCCCTACTGGATTGAAATGGAATATTGAAAGCTATCAATTTGGCCCTTGAGAGCTGAGTAGAGACTACATTATTTAATCACAAGCTAGTATATCTTTAACTACATGCAAATTGATGAGTAGAAAATGTAAGCTCACTGGGTGTATTCAGATGCAAGCACAGTACCACATCCAGGTGGTGATTCTTAGTTTAGTCGCCTACCTGGTCAGGAAACCTTACTTTGCATACATAAAAAAGGTGCTTGACCGGGTCCAAGTAAAGTGGGGTCATCTAAATCTTATTTTTCAAGGATGGTGTCATCGCCAAGCCTCTACCTTCTGGCATCCAATGGCTTCACTGATTAGCGTAATAAGGATATTAAGAATGTAGACATGAGGATGCATGCATGACATGCACACCACCACAATGGACAATCCCAAATTGCATATTTTCTTTTTGGCATAAACTGTTTTAATCGTGTAAGCTAATACAATAATTAAGTGCTTATTATATTACCTTGCTCATAGCCCCTTATATTGTTTCTCAAAAAAGATACCAACAAATAGCTAGCTTCTTCCTCTGGTCTAATTGCATACAAATTAGACTAGTCAATTAGTTTATTCTGTGTACCAACCCAATAATAGTACTGCTACTAAGTTGTACTGCTAACTAGACTTGTACGACCATCACTAATACTTGTACTGCTAGTAAGTTCTACTGCTAGTAAGTTCTACTGCCCGTTCTCATCCCCAGCTTGCATCCCATCCAGTTGACCCTAGTTAATCAACCCATCACTAATTTTTCTGTTCTCCTTGTCTTTTTTACTCCCTCTATCCAAATACAGTATTGCTTGTGTTTATATATAGCTCACAGAGCAGGCACCACGTTCCCAGTTACCATTTCTTCCAAACAATGCGACATAGTTAATTAGCAGTTCATCAATGTGGGATTGTATCTAGAGCTTATCATCATTTGGCATGTTACTTGTATAGTGCCACTGGGTCATACCTGCAAGTGGCACTAATTATCTAGTACTTATACCCTCTATCTATACACCTCGGGTGCTCACATACATGGCTGCATGACTTCTCATCATATGATATAATGATAATTTGTTTAGGGGTAACCATATGGCTTTAACAACTAAACCTGACCGTGTCTATTTCTCATAAGCACAATTTTCACAAATCTATCGCGTTAAAAAAAATTCCTCCGAGAACATGACGATGCATGCATAACCCATAGAGTTATAGACCGTACATCTGATAATCAGAAGGCAAGAAGGATTGAGATTGACCGCTCAACATACAGGAGTACCATGCATGAAAGCCAACGCGTGGACGACTTCGTGCGAAAACTACAACTCCTGTCCATGTAATGGCATCTCCGATCCATATATCACTCGGTCAGCTATTCGTATAATATATAAAAATATCTCAATTCAGCTTGAAGATGAAATATGTCATGTGGGCTATGTAAAAGGCCAATATATGCATTCAACTGGTACCCGCAATCTCAACAAGGAGACCGAATTCAGAGCAAACAGTTTAATGCAACTTGTGGCATTAATCTATTCTTATGCTTGCTTATAGTTACCTCCATATAATGCATCTCTTCCATAGGTCAAGGTGTTAATTATCATCAGGCTGGTAAGCTGCAATTTTCATTTTACGTGTACTCGTGTATCAATCAATTCAGTCTCTAGATGGTACTTTCACCGTCAGTGCCAACATGCATGTTCCTCTCATAAAAATAAATATATTATAAAGCCTACTTTTCATGATTAATTTTGTACTATTTTTTTATTGATGCTACTTTTTTTAGTAAATAGTAGGAAGAAATAGTTAACCTATAAAAATGCTAAAAGACCCACATTTTTAATCAGAGAAGTACACGATTCTAATAATCCCACTCATGTCTCTCTAAAATTGTATCAATCTAGATTAACAAAGCATGTTCATCAGTTGTCTACAAAATCTTACCTTTTTTAACAAAACATAAATTTTCGAGGAGTAAGAAACCATAGAACCGGTGTACAATGTGACCCCGTATCGCACATGGTCTTTCATCCGTGTGTGATGTGGCCCCACATCCACGACATGTTGGTGGTGATGGACCATAGTAATTGTTTGCGATGAGGTATTTTAACCATGTGTGTGGTATCATGTAGTAGTGACATTATTTGCTTGAGTTGCAATGCAATACCAGAAACCATTCCCATCGGAACTTGGTTACAAGAAACCGCTAAACTCGATGTGGTATTGGACCAGTCAAGGCACCTGAATGATACTAAAGATTAAGCAATACTCCCTCCGTGATGAATTAGTTGTCTTAGATATGGATGTATCGAGACATGCTTTAGTTTTACTTACATTTATATATAGACAAATCTAAAACAACTAATTTGAATTATATTTATGGAGGCAAATACAGCGCGTTATACAACTAAACCTGCTTGTAGTGATTAGTATTGTCAACCTGGCCCTTGAGAGTTGAGAGTCAAATCTACATCACTACTAGCATGTCGTCTAATATTCAACTATAATCAAATTAGTGCAAGTTCATGGGGAGGGGGTCTGAGATGCATATAACAAACTAGTTAAGCTAGGCCACTTGAGGTAAACCAAGGGGCGGTTCATAGTTTACTCACCCAAGGTTTTATTGGCTAGAATCTCCTGGTCAGGAAGTTTCTTTTTCGAGGAATGGTCTCGAAAACTTCAGTTGTCGTTATTTGACATATAATAGTGAAAACAGTGTGCTTCACCAGGGAACAATCTAATTTCAGGTGTGACAAGGCCAAAATAAATGGAGGTGACATAAACCACGTTTCCAAGGGTGACGTCACGAAACTAATTAACCGGCTTAATTATTATGTTATCCTACTAACCAAATGAGTTAGCTAACTAGCTCCTAATTCTTGATTAGGGTATTATTGTATTAACAATGGCTAGCTGGGGCAGGAGAATGACAATCCTACCACTACATATGCACATATCCAATTTGCGCATTAATTTTCATCGCTGGCTATACAATTTCGTAGACAGTTATGCAAGCTAACAATAATTATCCTGGCCAAGTTGCATCAAGAAACTAACTAATTTGCATCAAGAAATGAACTAGTATAAGACTTGTAAGTGCATTTGGCAAAAAGAAAAACTACCTTGCGTCCCATATAACTAACTAACTCAGTCACTTTTTTTACGATTATCTCTATATATCGCTCAAATATATACCAGTCATAATATGTCGCAAAGCATTTTCCTGCAAATGCAACAAATCTAGCTAACTAGCCGTTGGCCTCCTTAATTATTCACACTAGCTCATTAGTCTCCAGATCTTATCATGATCTGTCTCTTATATGGTACTAGGTGCAAATGGTAATTATCTATCCCTTCACAGCTGTTGCATTGATGGTTTAATCACGTATAGTTTAGCATGACAAAGACTTGTTCCGTGGATTTTCACCAATCTACCACGTTGACTTGTATCGACTTCATCATTCTTTTGGTTTTTGATGTAAAAATAATTAGCTTGAAAATCGATTAGTCACACTATGTGATCCATGGTTTCATATGCACCTGCTTCCTAATTAATCAGAAAATAAGCGTGGCATGTCAACAATACATGAAGGTTGTGTGCATAAATTGAAGTAGCGGTATTGTGTTTTTTCTGAGAAAAAATCATCACAAATACATACAGCAATAATGAATAGGGGTGCATCTAGACCGTGCATATGTCCGATGATCAGAAAGATCAACGGCTGAGATCAGCCGCATGTATGTACCAAGGAAGGAAAGTCAACACATGCAAGACAACTTGGCGCGGAAATTACGAAGATACTAAATATGTTTGCTGTATATAAACACACATGTGAAGGTGTACTTAGGCACCATAATTCATAGCAAGATTGGGATTAGAATCTAAGCTAGCTAGAGATCTGTCGAGTTGCAGCGAAGAACCAATGGCGTTGACGGCCACATTTGGGAGCAGCCGAGCAGAGCAAGAAGACGGAGGAGGATCGGTGGAGCTGCCGCGCAGCGACCGCGAGGAGAGGAGGATCAGTCGGGAGCACATGTTCGACAAGGTGGTGACGCCGAGCGACGTTGGGAAGCTGAACCGGCTGGTGGTGCCCAAGCACTTCGCCGAGCGGCACTTCCTCCCGCGGATGCTCGGCGACGGCGCCGTGCTGCGGTTCGAGGACGGCCGCGGTGGCGGCAAAGCGTGGGAGTTCCGCTTCTCCTACTGGGGCAGCAGCCAGAGCTACGTCATGACCAAAGGGTGGAGCGCCTTCGTCCGCGACCGCCGCCTCGCCGCCGGCGACACCGTCTCCTTCTACCGCGCCCGCGCGAGCCTCTTCATCGACTGCCGCCGGCGCGGCGCCGGGGTAGTGGCGTCGGTGCCGGCGACATGCGTCGTTGTGCCAGCAGCGGTGCCGCAAGTCTTCACGCTCACGCCGCAGCAGGCGACGGCCGACGACAACAGGGCTTCGCGCGGGCGGTGCCTCCGGCTGTTCGGCGTGGACCTCGAGCCCTCTGGCGCCGAGCCGCCGCTTTTGGACTTGCAGTTAGCTCTCACGAGGAGATGAGATGATCATTAGTTCATGCTTCCCTATTGAGTAAATCGAGGTGCAATTTCTTAGCATGTCAAAGCAAGAAGACGAACATTTCTTCTTTTTTTTGCATGGGAAAGTAAGAAGAGGATGAAATCGATCTTGTCAAGGAACATGATGGTTATAGGTTCTTGATTACTTGTGAAGAATTCTTTGGCTATCCCGACAACCTCGTTTCTCAATTCGTCTATAAACACACAGAGCTCACGTACGGCGCTCGTATTGAACACGCCGGAGTACACCACAGGTCCCATCGCAGCCTCGACGGCAATCCCTAGTCGTGTTTGTTGCTGCCGGGGGTAAGGGAGACCTACAACGTGGATTGCGGCGGAATGTAGGCAGATTGCAAGAAAAAATTGTTGCCGGCAACAAGGTCAAATGACATAGATGCGGCGGCATCATGAACATCGACATAATCAAGGGCGAGCCATCCACCAATAAATCGCTGCAGCAGAAGTGGATGCGGACTTCTGATGGGCGCCAACGGTGGCATTGGGCTACCCTAGATCACATATTACGTCACATCTACCGCTTTCACCGATACTATGTATGTTTCTAGTGTGAGCTAATGCTAATCTTTCTACCTACATTCTAATGTACTATACATACCAGCGAGGCAAGTGACTGTAAATAATTTGAAAGTACAATTTGCTTTCGAATCTAGTGTTGCACTTCTCTTTTCTGAAGGTAATTCCTGTTTTATGCTCTATTTCTCTTTAGAAGATCCTATTCTATACTCAGAGCAGTTGCATTCGGGAGGGGCGTTTTGGCTCCTGCGAGCATTTGCTCCCGGATGAACAACACCGTAAAAAATGTCGTAAAATGTCTCCAAAAATTTCTGAATATTTTTGTGGATGTTCGTGTTAGTGTCGCAAGCATGCTCGACAATTTTCATGCAAAACATAGCAATAGTGTTCCGTTGGTGAAAAAAACAAATTTGGGTGACATTTTGTGTTCAATTTTTTTTCACAGGCCAAAATGTTTAACCTTTTGGCCTAAATATTTGCAGGTGACATTTGGATGTGACTACAAAAACATGAAACTTTTGTTGGGATTTTTTCTACATTTGAAAAATTATTTTTCGTGCACAGGAGCACGTGCTCCCAGGAGCCGAATTGGATTTCCGGTTGCATTCTCGCTATAATACCCACAACGATCCATATGTTGGCCCATATACGGTCTGTTTTTTTCCTTTATGTTTTCTTTTCATTTACTTATTTAACCTTTTTCTCTCCATTTTTATATTCTACTTCTTGTTTTTTCAGTTTTCAATTTTGTTGTTTAATTTTTGTGCCCTGGGTCCTTATATGTGTCCTGGGTGGATTTCCTTAATTTTATTCCATGTACATCTCCAAATTAACCAGAGAAAACCATATCTTCTATATCTATTTAACCCCCACTAACCAATTCCTCTCAACATGGAAACATGCCATCTCAACATGCAATGTGCATATCAAAAGACCACTCGAACATGCAACCATGCATAAGAAGGAAAAAAACACCTCAACATGCAAACATGCATGATATTTCCATTCTATTATGCTATTTGTAAATAAATATTTTACAGCTATAGAATAATCAAACACAATAAATCATATGTATTCTTAATTTCATTTTCTTATATCATGACTTCAAATATTAGTAGTTCATACAACCAAATCGCATTGATAAATATTTCTGTTCTATTTTGCTATTTGTATTTCATAAATATTTTACAACTATATACAATAATCAAACACAATAAATCATTTGCATTTTCAGTTGTAGTTCTTATATTATGACTGAAAAATTCATGCTTCATCCAACTAAATATCAGGAAATATATTGCAAAATATCCCCGCAATAACGGGGTATCATCTACTATAAGATACATAGACATATATATGATCGAGCACATGGGTGGACTAGCTAGCGGTATACCATGATGAGATTGTCGAATTCATATCAGGGCAATACAATCGAGCAGGCGGCGGTGGTGGAGTGGGAGTCTTGGTCGACCCTGCTACTGCTCAGCAACACACTAATATAACCTTTGTTCGATCTTCCAACTCGCCACCTTCCATTAGATCCAGCTCGAGTCATACCCCTTATCACCTTCAATGACTAACTCCTCGAGAACCATGACGTTTTGCACTAGGAACCTGATTAGCCAGACTTGCAAGCAGGTGAGTTCCCCCATGTCGAACTCCACCGTCACCCGCCTCAGCAAGCAGTTTAAAATACGGTCGCGCCTGAATCGGGTAGGCGTAGCTTTAAGTCAAAGCAACAATCTTCATCATTGTTGTCGTCGCATCTGCACGGCTTGAAATCCGCAATGGCTGCCGTCTGGATTGCCGGGTCCGAAACCGTCTCTTGAAGATAGTCCAGGCAGCTGAACTTGAGCCGGAGCTCACGAACTGCCGGGCAGCTGATGAACAACAGGCGCAGCACGGGCGGTGGCTGTGGGCTGCGGCGACATGGTTGTTGTTGCACCACCCGTAGAGCTCTTCGGTCTCAAGGCGCTCGATGTTGGGAAACATTGGCAGATCGTCATTGGCAACGTCAGGGATGGAGTAGGCCGTGAGCTTGAGGAACCTTAGGTGAGACACCATGGCGGCGAACATGGAACGGCGCAACGGCGCCGTCCCCGTGGAGTGCGTTGCCAGATGGACCTGTTGCAGGTGTGGCGTGGGCGACCCGAACGAGAAAGCGGTGTCGTCGGAGCTCATGAACTGGGCATAGTGGAGACGGCGGAGGTGCGGCGCGTCGACCTCGACATGGCAATCACCGATGACCGGTGTGCCCATGCTGTTCAACACGTGGAGGTTTGCCATGACAAGGACAGCAACCGCCGGACAGCAGAGGCGTAACGTCATCTGTTGGTCTTCGATGATATCCCGTAGGAAGCCGGTGGACTCGAGGCAGAGGTCGGAGAGCTTGGGCGCGGCGTCGACCATGGCTTGGAGCGTGTCGAGGTCGACGGCGCACCGCCGCAGCCGCAGCGCCTCGAGGCACGGGAACACGGCAACGTGTGGTGGGTGTGGCTGTGCCAGCGGATTGCAGGCTTGCAGCCGGTGAGGTCGAGGACGCGCACCCGTGGAAGAGAGTCCAGCGAGGCAGCGAGAGGTTGAGGTCGTACCACCGCGAGCACGGCGACGGGGCGGCGTAGGTGTAGTGCAGGCACTCGAGGCGGGCCTCCTCCACGCCGGCCTCAAAAGCCGAGCTGAGGACCCAGTCGGGGATGTCCCAGTCGGACATGGTGATGGCGAACTTCTTGATGACGCGGCCGCGTGACTGGAGGGAGTAGAGCGCGTTGCCGGCGCCGCGGCAAGATCTGTAGTCGAGGTTGGCGGTGGCAGTGTCGCGTCGGAGCTGGCGGCGCCATCTGCGGGAGAGGGCCGTGGTGCGGGCGGCCTCGTGGGAGGGTAGGGAGGAGAGGATGTGGATCAGAAGGTCGTCGGGAAGATCGGAGAGCCTGTCCGACGCGGCGGCTGCCATGGAATTCTGGTAGGGTTGGGTACTTTGGATGAGAAATCTTTGGATGGATTCCTTTTTTTGCAGACATCTTTGGATGGATTCCTTATATGACGTCTCTACGCTGGGTGAAAGAGGGCCCCGAGAGCAAAGACCATGGGTTGGCATGCCTGAATTTGTATGGTGCAACAGGTCACTCCAGGTCCATACTACTCCATCCGATTCCATAATACAGGTCACAGTTTTCGAGAAACCGTTAATTAAGGAGTACACCTTTCAAAGGCACCTTCCTGGTTTTCAACAAGTGGTGCAATATATGTGTGTCACTTGTGGTAACCTATAAGAGTTTTCCTTTTTCGTATATCCGTATTTCAAAACGGTTTATTATCTCTTATAAACTATGCGTCCAAATCTCGAACCGTTTTCATCGTTGGATTCCTTGCGTCGAGATCTTCAAAACTCACTAGTAGAAAACAGGGC
>CBMN010752988.1:0-21827 GCA_000582825.1 Hordeum pubiflorum
TTCCCCCCTCCTCCCATCTCATGTGCTGTGGATCCTACTCGTTCGATCTACGGGGTTCAGAACTAGTTGGCCCGTCCCGAGGGATCCGCGGGTGCTGGTCGCTTGTGCAGGACAGGATCTGGTTTTCCGTGGCGATTAGGAGGGTTGAGGGCTAGGGTTTTTGGTTTGGCCAATTTGGGACCAGGAGTCGCGTGCCTTAGCCTGCCTCGAGCACGGCCTGGGCTGTTGGTTCTCTACGAGGCTGGTGGTTTGGCTGTAGATTGCCCGCTGAACATGTTTTTCTAGGATCGTAGGGCGCCCGTTTCTGATTTAGGTGAGATTTGGTTGATTTTGCAAGATGAGAACAAGAGGAATTTGGGCTGAAGTGTTATTCTCGTTGAGCAGTAGATTAGGATGAGAAGGGGTTCGGTTCCTATATAGGTTTGCTCTACCATTTGCGTTCTGTTTAGGATGTGGATTCGGTAATTGGTTGCGAGTGCTAAACATGAATGTCCTAGTAATATTTAGCTAGTCATTTGGCGTAATTTGTGGTCGTGATGTAATTCATTATCTGGGTCGGCAATTCTTCATAGTTTTTTCCATCACGGTGTGGCAAAGGCAACTGCATTAGTTATTAGTTCAAGTGATTGAGACACTGTGTAATCAGTACTCTTTGCATAAAGTCTTAATTCTGTGCTTTTAAGGTGCCAAGGAGCTCAGATTTGGTGCGCATGTTTCTTTTCTTTTGATAATTTCGGACCAGCCCTATTGAGAATGCTGTTGACGCCAGTAGATTTATTATGTTTAAGTATCATACACGGAAAAGCCCAAAAACTACATGTATCCAAGTTTATGTGCCTGTTCTTTTTTCTAGTTTATCCTTCACACCTTGAATTGTGTTGCTGGTGATATGGTGATGAACTTGAGCTTCCATGGATTCGTCCTTTCCTTGGTTTATTTATGTTCCATCAGTGGACAGCCTTTCACTCTTGTAGTTATGCTTGGTCTTATATGCGTCTGCCTTGTATGATTTGGTTTTGATGCAACATTGTTTGGGTGAGGCTCAGAGCCTTTACAAATTAAAGGTGTGATAGATTAAATAGCTTTGGTATTGTTATATTTGTACTAATATTTGCAAACACGTAGTTTGAGAAAAATGATGGTTAAACGCGTGTGTTGGAGATGATGCCAGTTTCCAACCGACAGTAAGAAAAATGAACCAAGCTATAGTGCAGGCTATGCGTGTGTAATTTACCTCTAGAACCTGGATTTAATCCTTGTCAATTGGACTGACTGGGATTCATAACCTGACCTGATGTTTTGATATGCAAATTATGTACTCGATCCCCACATGCATAATATTTTGTTAAACTTGTCCTGTTGTCCTCAGGTTCAGTGTTTGCTGCAACTTTTTAAAGATTATGTTGAACTATGGACAGCAGTACTCATGGTTTTATTAGATAGCTTTTGTTTGATACATCTACTTATTTGTATGCAGGCAGGGAAAACCTAAAAAAGGCAAAGAAAGATTACGATAAAACTGAAGATGATTTGAAGTCCTTGCAGAGTGTGGGCCAAATCATTGGTGAAGTACTTCGGCCATTGGACAGTGAAAGATGTAAGTGAAAAGTCTTTTTTGTTGCTTTTAGAACTGATTTATCTCTTTACACACAATGATAATATGCATTCGCATTAGTTTCATCAGTACATTACTTGTTTTTCTCCTGAACTTGTTGTAATTTATTTGCTCATGGCAGTAAACCTTTTCTTCTCAATTCAGCAACAATGTACTTAGTTTTAGCAAAGCAACTGAAACTTGTTTTTGTTGTAGTTATCGTCAAAGCCAGTAGTGGGCCACGTTATGTGGTCGGCTGCAGAAGCAAAGTTGACAAAGAAAAGCTGACAGCTGCAACACGAGTTGTCCTTGACATGACAACTTTAACGATAATGCGCACTCTACCACGTGAGGTATGTGATTGTTGATTTTTCGTTTATGGTTTATTTCAGTACAGTTTTGAAATTCTGTTTCTATAATGTGACGAGTTCATTTGCTAACCTCAAATGAAAAACGCACACTAAGATTGTACTAATTTCCTTTGCTTAGGTTGATCCCGTGGTCTATAACATGCTACACGAAGACCCCGGCAATGTCAGTTACTCAGCTGTAGGTGGACTGTCAGATCAAATAAGGGAGCTGCGCGAGTCCATCGAGTTACCTCTTATGAATCCAGAATTGTTTCTTCGCGTTGGGATTAAACCGCCAAAGGTAGATTCAAGAAAATATGTGCTGTTAAATACCATATTATGCAGTTAGCTTAGACAAATAATGATACAATTATCACCATCCTGAGATGTACTAACTGCTACTTTACCCATTCAAGGGCGTTCTGCTCTATGGCCCACCTGGAACGGGAAAGACATTGCTTGCTAGAGCCATCGCTAGCAACATTGATGCTAACTTTTTAAAGGTCTGTTTTTCTTTTCTTTAATGCTGTTACTTATTAGCAACCTTTTATCTGGATATCATTATGTTACTATGTTGAACTAATGTGTTCTGCTAATGCAGATTGTTTCAAGTGCTATCATTGACAAATATATTGGTGAAAGTGCCCGTCTTATAAGAGAAATGTTTAACTATGCACGTGAGCATCAAGTAAGTCTCATTATGTTTTGTTTCGTTGTATATCTAGTAATCCTTAATATTCTGTCTATCATTTGAAAGCTGTTAGAATCATAATAATGTAAGCTATTGCATTTGTTCCCTCATGGCCAAATATATTCTGCTCCAGTTGTTAGAATAGGTTTGTTGTGTGAATTAGCTGTAGAAAGTCCATTCATCATTAGGAGGGCAAAGTTACTAGCAGTCTGCAATATAGAGCACGCCAACTCTAGGTTTACTCTGCCAGAAAAATCCATGGAAAAGGTCTTCTCATTTTAAGTTGCTACTATGCACATCTGTGAATGCATTTTAAGTTATATGCTACAATGCACATCTGTGAATGAATTTTAAGTTATATGTTTGTTTCTCTTGGAAGATATAGTATATTCTATTTTGTACTAATACCGCTCATTAACATTTTTTTTCTGATCCTTTTGTTTAGCCATGCATTATTTTCATGGATGAAATTGATGCCATTGGTGGCCGAAGATTCAGTGAGGGCACTAGTGCAGATCGTGAAATACAACGGACATTGATGGAGCTCCTAAATCAGTTGGATGGATTCGATGAGCTCGGAAAGGTACACATTTTTTCTGTTTTGTGGCAGCTATGGTGGAACATATGTTTATTGAATAAGAGTAGGTATTGTTCAATTGAATGCTGGATTCTTAATGCACACTGCACTGCACTCTAGTTAAACAGTCAATCTATCTTTAGTTGCCTTATGAACTACCCCCCTTTACTACATCATAACGTTGTTGTGTCGAGTAGTTGATTAGGTCACTGTTAATCTTGGGGAAGGGAAACTTGTGTAGAAACTCGAGAAAGATATTTATTAGAAAAAAGAACTTGAAAGTTGAAGATATGCTGGTTGTCCCTGATTTTTTCTCTTATTATTATGGTGTGTACATGTTGCGAGTTGCTGATGTCTGTCCTCTGTGTATGTGAATTATATGCGTGCCACTGCTTTATACAGGTGAAAATGATCATGGCGACGAACCGGCCTGATGTCTTGGATCCTGCGCTCCTTCGTCCTGGACGCCTAGACAGAAAGATAGAGATTCCGCTGCCGAATGAACAATCCAGGACTGAGGTTCTGAAAATCCACGCAGCTGGTATCGCCAAGCATGGCGAAATTGATTACGAGGCTGTGGTTAAGCTGGCCGAGGTGAGTTGCTCTTAGTCAACCTATATCTACCACCTCATGATGCTGGTGTTTCTGAAGCCTTAACTCGTATGGTTCCAGGGCTTCAATGGCGCCGATCTTCGCAATGTCTGCACTGAGGCTGGCATGGCCGCCATTCGAGCAGAGCGCGACTACGTCATCCACGAAGACTTCATGAAGGTGGGGTGTCGTTTGCTCTTTCTTTCTACCTGTTCATCCTAACACAATGGAGTCTGGTACTCACTATGCCTGCCAAAATGGTTGCAGGCGGTGCGGAAGTTGAATGACGCCAAGAAGCTTGAGTCCAGCGCACACTACAGCGCCGACTTTGGCAAGGACTAAGAGGGGAGTAGGAGACTGTCAGGCGACGCAGTGTCGGTTTTCTTGTACCATGGCGGAGTTTGTCACCCGGAGCCCGACGATTTAGAACATGATGTGTTTCTACCTTTTATACGTTGTGGGATGACTACTGCCTTTGCCGCGCAAGTTGATGGAAGGGAAAGTTGAAACAGGTCTGAAACTGGATGTGGCTTGCGAGCGATCTCTTCTTAGATTTACATTGTTTGTTTCTCCAAGTTACTGTGCCTCGATCGGAATCAAAAAATGTTTTAACATTTGTGAGTTCTTCATGTCTCCCCTGTTACTCTACCTGGGAATCAAGGAATGTGCGATTAGAGCATTTGCTGCGTGTGCTTCTACCACCCTGTGGCTGTGGGAGGGAATCAAGAAATGTGCGGTGCTACTTGGCTCTGTCAGGGACGTATTCCGTTTCCTGCTGAAAACGACCTGATTCACGTGGTTTGCTCGTCCATTTTCCCGCTCCTCTATTTGAGGCAAGCGTTTTTTTCCCCCACGCTAGCTAAATTGATCGGATAAATGAGGACCCGGCGCCACGCGTTGGGCCGAAACGCCTCTCCATTCCCAGCGCCCCGCTCGCTCCCCACGATCCAACGGTCAGCAACGCCCCGCCGTCCTTGGCACCGATCTCGAAGCGCGCACGTGACGTGAGCGCTCAAAACCAAACCAAAATTAGTGAGCGCCTGGCCGGACGGACGCGGGGAAAACACCCCCACCCCAGTTTCGGCGCAAGGAAGGAAGGAACCAAACAGACATGGCGACCCAGAAACTCTGACCCCTTCCTCCCTCGATTCCTCCGCGAATTGTCAGCGCAAAATATTTGGAAAGATCGATCGACCGACCCCCAGATTCTGATTCTGCTGAGCATGTTTGCATTTTGATTTGCGCGATCCGCGCATGACGAAGCTCAAGAGCGTGGCGTCGACGGTGGGGAAGGAGGAGCGCGCGGGGAGCGCTCGGCAGATTGCCGCCGCGCCGCCGCCGATGAAGCTGCTGGTGCGCGTCGTCGAGGCGCGCGGCCTGCTGGCGGTGCACCTCAACGGCTCCAGCGACCCCTTCGTCAAGCTGCAGCTCGGCAAGCGCCGCGCCAAGACGGCCGTCCTCAAGAGGACCCTGGCCCCCGTCTGGGACGAGGAGTTCAGCTTCCTCGTCGGCGACGCCGCCGAGGACCTCTCCGTCTCCGTGCTCAACGAGGACAAGTACTTCACCAACGACCTCCTCGGCAAGGTCAAGGTGCCGCTCTCCAAGGTCATGGAGGCCGACGACCTCTCCCTCGGCACCGCCTGGTACCAGCTCCAGCCCAAGAGCAAGAAGTCCAAGAAGAAAGAACGCGGTATGCTACTATTGCCTTGCCTTGCCCCGGGCAGCGCAGCATTCATCTCCTCTCTTGTGATTTTGTTTTGGATTTGTGTAAGCAACTGTGACATGCATGCACAAGTATGATACGACTTTCTTGGACATCATCATATCATACTCTAAGATAGCAGTATGTATTAATCCTGGCACCATTTGATTTGAATTTGTTCCATGTGCAGGGGAAATTTGTCTGCGCATATCCTTATCTACACGCGCGCACGTGTCCGAAGAATCGCACAATCTACCACATCCCACTTCGGATGGCGCAGCATCCAGTTCAGACAGGTCAATTGGGTACAAAGATGCATCTTTGTCAACCAGCAATAGCTGCATTGACATGTCAGCCCTTGCCAGCTTGGACCGGTCATCACAGGGCAGTATGGAACGATTGGGGGATGGTGCTGTGGACCAACCGCCCCGAACCAGCATTGACCACGCAGTCACTGAACCTGGAACGGCTGTTGGTAATGATGCGATGGCGAATACGTCGTCGGTCGTAGAGGTCTTGTCTCGCTATTTCTTTGGGAAGCCTGTTGATACTGCTGGGCCTTCAGTTGCCTCTGACGCTGAGTCGGTGGTGGAGCAGTCCGAAGAGCCAAAACTTTGCTCTGTAGACCGTGGAAGTCCTGAGAATGTCACGGCGTCCGAGTCAAACCTTGATGAGCTACTGAAAATCATGGAGTCCAAAGATCAAGGCTGTGAAATGCCAGCAAAATTGGCCAACGGCATTCTAGTTGACGAATCTTATGTTGTTGCACCAACTGAACTGAATTCCCTCTTGTTTTCTCCAAATTCAGATTTCTGGCCAGCAGTAGCAGAGCTTCAAGGAACAAGTGGATTTCAGATTGAACCATGGAAGATCGATAGCAACGATGGTTGTTTGCGAAGAACATTAAGTTACATAAAAGCGGCTAGCAAGCTGGTTAAAGCTTGCAAAGCAACAGAAGAGCAGAAATACTTAAAGGCAGCTGGGAATTCTTTTGCTGTCTTGTCTATTGTTAGCACACCTGATGTTCCTTGTGGCACCTGTTTCAAGATAGAGATATTGTACTGCATAACACCAGGTCCCCACTTATCATCTGAAGAGCAAACAGCACATCTTACTGTAAGTTGGCGGATCAACTTCGTTCAGAGCACAATGATAAAAGGAATGATTGAGAATGGTGCAAAACAAGGCATGTCAGAAGGTTATGCGCAATTTTCTGAAGTACTGTCCCAAAGGTTTAAAGTAGCTGAACTTGATGACGCCAATTCAAACAAAGAAAAGATTTTAGCCTCACTACATGCACATAAAGAACCAAGCTGGAGGTTAATTGTCCGCTTCCTTGGGAACTTCACATTCATATTCTCTGTTATCATAGGGCTATATGTTATAGCACACCTTCATTTATCAAGGCCCAAAGCGTTGAATGGGCTTGAATATTTCGGCATTGACCTTCCAGATTCAATTGGAGAGGTTGTGGTTTGTGCTGTGTTGATCCTTCAGGGACAGACTATCCTGAAAGTAATAAAGCGCTTCTTGAATGCATGGAAACAAAGAGGTACATATCTCAGTCACTATGTTATTATCTACTCCAAAACTGTTGCACATGAATCTGTATATTCTTGATTAGTTTTATGTTCTCTTTCTGTTGTATGTTGTAAGTAATACGTGCATTGCACGTGAGAGCTTAGATAATCAAAGTACGGAAAAAGATCGACATACTGAATTGTAATAGGTAAATGAAAATTTTTAGGCACATGCATGAAGTATAAGATGCATATTTAATTCTCCTAGTCCATTCCATAAAAGAATAAATCAAATTATTATAGGTACAAAATACTTGGAAAACTGAATGGTATATACTACACAAAACTCGGGTAAAATATATCGAGCACATTTTGTCTAGAAAATGTCTCTTTTAAGTACTTCGTATTTAATTTTCAATAGAAAATTACATGAATACCTAATGCTGCATCACCAAGATAAATGTGGTTTATAATGATCGTCCATAGCCTTGAAACACAAAGAAACATAATAACAAAAATAAAAACCAATGACAGTTCTGTTAGAAAAAGAAGAACTTAGGAGATTTTAAGTGTAGAAGAGTCTAGAATAAAGTAGAAGTGTGTTTCATGATTTTTGCATCATATCCATTGGGCTTGAGTACAACCATAGAATCTTCTAGATAACACGTGGCAGAATTCGGTGTAGTAAAGAGGAAATCCAACGGCCAGAAGCGATCAGATTTGCCATCTCTCTACCGTTGGATTGACTTTATCCAACGGACGATATTCAAAGTTATTTGTATACTATATTATGGTATATATATCGATAGTATAGATATAGACATGCTCTAAGAGTGAAAGCGTTATTCTAAAAGGAGATGAGGCGAATTGTCTTCTACTGCAACCAATGAACAGTTCGCTCTACACATATGTTCTGATATTGTAGTGCTACTTGATTTGCTTTAAATTTCAGTAACAATTGAGCAATATTGGCCTTTTCTTCTTCATGTATTTAGGTAGTGATCATGGAGTCAAAGCTCATGGAGATGGCTGGTTACTGACTGTTGCACTTATTGAGGGCACTGGTATAATATCTGCTGGTTCATCTCAGTTATTTGATCTATATGCTGTTTTTACCTGCAACACAAAGAGGAAAACAAGCTCAATTAAATTCCACACATCTGATCCAAAATGGAACGGTTAGTTTCTTTCCCTTCATGTTGCTTTGTCCTCAGCTGGGAAGAGCAGCTGATCCTTTGTGCTACAGCATTGCATGAACTGACCTTTGCATATGTATAGTGTAGCTGACCCATCTGATGCTTGAATTTCTAGAGATATTCGAATTTGATGCAATGGATGATCCACCATCAAGGATGGAGGTAGCTATTCATGATTCTAATCAATTGGATGAAGCTCCCATTGGCCACGCTGAATTGAACTTTCTGAAGAGCAATTTGTCAGATTTAACTGACATATGGGTTCCTCTTGATGGGAAGTGTGATCCAGCAAGCAACCCTAAGTTACACTTGAGAATATTTTTGAACAACTCAAGAGGAACTGAAGTTGTTCTGAATTACCTGGCAAAGATGGGGAATGAAGTCGGCAAGAAGGTAAGGACTTAACTTTTGTCTGATCTTTTTTCATCATATCTTCTATTTGTGAAATTACATATGACATAATGTGTAGATAAATTTGCGGTCAACACAAACAAATTTAGCATTCCGAAAGCTCTTTAACCTCCCACCTGAAGAGTTCCTCATAGATGATTTCACCTGTCATCTAAAACGGAAGATGCCACTTCAGGTATTTACTTTTCTGATTGTTTAATTATATGTCAAAGATGCTATTGTTTTAATTGTATCAAAGAAGACCTGTACATGTATGTACCATACTACCAAGGAGAACCACTGCTATAGTTTTGCATCTGTTTCTGACGCACTTGACATTGGTCAATATTTTGTATTTTCTCCATTTTGTTCTGTCAAATTTACAGAGAACTGACTCTTTTACAGGGACGCATATTTTTTTCTCCAAGAATAATTGGATTCTACTCTAATATATTTGGTCACAAGACCAAGTTTTTCTTTCTGTGGGAAGACGTTGATGATATTCAGGTTATCCCTCCTACACTGTCAATTGGCAGCCCATCCTTGATGGTCATCCTTAGAAAGGATAGAGGGTCAGAAGCAAAACATGGTGCCAAGGCAACAGATCATCATGGAAGACTGAAGTTCCATTTTCAGTCCTTTGTTTCGTTCAATGATGCTCACAGGTACCTGTCATTTGCTTGTTTTTTAGGTGCAGTGAGACATCTAGGCCAACTATATATATCTTTTATTCTTGAGAACTTCAGATCAAAATTTGAAAATAAAACAAATTAACTTCAGGTCCTATTTTGTGAAGTTCAAGGATACCATGTTCACGGGTAAGCGAGCTTGATATGGCTTTGGTTTGCAGACTACAAGCCGGAAGCCGGTTTGGCCTGCAATGACGAAACTATAAATGGATACATTTAAGCGTAATTCCCATTATAATATAGGACACCTTTTAACATTTTAGTCTTTTGGGGCATTTGAACCCAATGATTAAGAGTCGAGCGACAAGGCGCATGACTAGTCTACCAGTCGTAACTTGAGTGTCCACTGGGCACCTCGGCTCGATTGGTTGGCACAGCTGAGCGACTGGTTAACTAGTCGCTGACTAATCTTGACTAGTCTACCCCCTTGAGTCAAGCAAGTCAAATTTGGCTCACTGTTTCCTTAAAAAAAAAGGAATCTGCCCTAGGCTGGCGACTGAACTCTTCTCTCCATATCGTGCAGCCCAAGTTGGAGCTGTTGAGCAGTATGATCCATCCACAGATTCTAAGAGGAAGCCAACTAAGCCCAAGGACCCAATTTTTTTTTCCGAGAATGAGGATCCAATTTTATGACAGTGGTAGTTTGTGTGGTACAGTATTTGTAGAAGCTAGCGAATGACTTGTAGTCGACTAGTTACGACTAGTCTATCAGTGGGTATCTTGGCGACTCTGACTTGATTCGTCGACATTTAGTCCTTGTTTAAACCAAAGTATGTTGGGCTTGGCTCATACCTAGCACTTAATTAAACCGACTTATACGGAGATTTTGCCTATTATAATATTAAAATAAGAGTTTGTGTTGCGATCTGTATAGGGGCCTCGACCACCAACAGCCAGGCCTGATAACACAAAGATCTAGATGCTAGGCCCCAGCAGCTGCCCATCGCTGGTTTCATCTATGATTTGGGCCACGATGTGCCTTTATTATTGGAGATCACACCATTCGTCTCTTCCGAATTCCCAAACCACCAAGATGAGCGCATGAAACTGGTCTTTTTTTTAGGATCCGGACAATACTTTGTATTCAGGTTCTTCTATACATGCACAACCTCATGTCATACAAATAAGAAAATCGAATAACAATTGATTTCTATTTTCTACTGATTATAGTTCCGCATCGAATTCTTGCTATCCCATCACTTACTAAGCTATTCTGCTAGTTTGCATATGAATGTGTCACACCATGAAATCTTTATCTGACAGAATAATCATGGGGATTTGGAAAATGCGGTCACCGGGTCAAGAACAGAAGGGAGAGGTAATTGAGGAGTCTGAACCAAAAGAACTCCTGGCGGAAGAATGCGGATCGTTATTTACCCACGAAGATGTCAAAATGTCCGAAATATTCTCATCAGTTCTTTCTGTGGACGTGAGTGTCACTTTTATTTTCACATGAGCTTGTCACAATTCGTTTTCACACTAAAATTTGTTTCGAGGTCCCTTACATGTGTCTAAATTTTCAGGTTGAGTCCTTGATGGAGATGTTTTCAGGAGGTCAGTTGGAACACAAAGTGATGCAAAAGACTGGCTGTTTGGACTACTCGTCAACAGAATGGGAACTTGTAAACAGAAATATATACAAGCGGCAAATCAGCTACAAGTTCGACAAAGCATTGTCTCGATATGGAGGAGAAGCAAGCACCACTCAGCAGAAGTATGCCCTAGTGAACCAAGAAGGCTGGGCCATTGAAGAGGTGATGACCCTCCACGGTGTTCTACTTGGGGACTACTTTAATGTAAGACCCCCCTTCCAACATTTATTCTTAAACGATCTGGTACCTATTTTAACCATTATCAAGAGTTAGTGACTATTCCGAATAGTTGATAACCTTAGCTCTGAACTAAAACATAAGAATTGAAGTGGTATTACTGTATGCTTGTGCTGTCAATCTTTTTGCTGAACTGGTACATAGAATAATGTTGATCACAATGGTTCATTGGTTCTTAACTTGCAGCTCCAGCTAAAGTATCATATGGCGAACATACCGTCAAAACCAAACACCTGCAGCGTGCAGGTTTTGTTGGGGATTGCCTGGTTTAAAAGCACCAAGCAACAAAAGAAGATCACAAAAAATATCATGTCCAACACCTCGAATAGATTGAAGGAGCTCTTTTCTGAAGTCGTAAAAGATCTTATGTCAAGAAACGGTACTCTTTTCAATGCAGCTATTGATCTTTAGTGTTCGTATTATGATTCCAATATCACGTAGACGTATAGCAGAGCTCACATCACATCAATGCCAGGAAAGTGACTTTATACTCCAACCTATACTCCCTCCGTCCCTAAATATAAGTCTTTTTAGAGATTCTACTACGGACTACGTATGGAGCAAAATGAGTGAATCCACACTCTAAAGTATGCCTATATACATCCATATGTAGTCCGTAGTGTAATCTCTAGAAAGACATCTATTTACGAACGGAGGGAGTATATATTTCTGTTTACAAGTTCCCATTCTGTTGAAGAGTAGTCCAGACAGCCACTCTTTGGCATCAAACCAGCCAGGAAAGTAACTTTATACTCCAACTTATATATATAAGCAGAGTATGATGCATTTCATTTCTACCGTGTCAAATGAATTATTACCACCGAGTGGAAACTAAATGCAATGAATCTGGTATAACCTTTTATGGTACTGTCAGAAAACAAACCATTTTTATTACTCTATGAATCAGCGATGTTTGTTTCGCCTCAGGCAAGAATGACACTGATTTTTCGGTGTGCGGCAAATTTGTAGGTGGAAGCTAACCTCTGTACAGTGTAACAATAGAGTACTCATTCCATCAAAATGTGTTTGAAGAGCCCAAGCAGAGAGGGGAATCGACGTGATCCGTTGCCGTCTGCTTGTGGTGAGACATGCTTTGGCTGTTGCCAACAGTTTGCGGCAAATTTCAGAAAAGCAAGATTGTATCTACACAGACGGCGAAGCCTGAAAGTGAACTATGTAAATAGATTGTTGCAGAAGCAGTTCGTTAAAAAAAACATTTCTGATACGGCCTTACCCATTTACCCTCATAGGAAGTCAAGTAGAGTCGTATATGCACAGCTGACCTGTATATACAACACAAGTGATATGGTGAAAGGGCTAATTTTGACTCATAGAGGTCTTGTCGGAGTCGTGTGATGTACTTTAAAACAATCAAGCAAATGTGTAATATATCATGCATGCATTATTTTATTGTTCAATTTGCCATACTCCTATGCATTTTTCTTTTTTTAGGACCTCCTATGCATTGTTCTAAGAGCTTGCTATATAACAAACATAATGTATATAGGCATAGGTTCTGAATGCTTTGTTATCCCCCTCCTGCATGCACTCTGTTATGCCGCAATTCAAGTTTATATACATTATCATTTATTATTTTTTTAAGTTGGAATAGTTGTCGCTTTATTCAAAGGTTCTCGGTCATGTTCGAGATGAGTACATCAGAAGTACATCACGAAGGTACAGAGGAGCCGTCGCACCATGCCCATCGGATCGCCCCCATGCCCACTAGATTTGCCTGGGTTGGCGCGGCGGGGCAGTGATCTGGGCTACTGTCGGCTCGTGCATGCCCTTCCTGCCGAAGGCGGCCAGCTAACGGGAGTGGCGGTGCTATCGCTGGAGGTCGCTGGATCCGGTTGGGTGGCTTGTTCTGGGTTGTTGGCTTTTCTTGGCGGTGAGAAGATTGTTTGCTCTTGCGTGCCGTCGCACACTGGCTTCATAGGGTGGGCGATCTAGCAGAGGTGCGGTGCGCGGGGGTGTGGTGTTGGGTGGTGTTCCGTGCGAGAACTTGTCGGGCTCTTGCCGGCCATCGTGACAACGTCCGTGGACGTCGTCTCACCTCCTTGGAGGCGTCGACGTGGGTCCATCCCCTGCACACCCCCGGATCAAGAAATACAACACGGAGGTATAGAAAACCAAGTCTTAATAGGCTCCTTGGAGGCATTTTCTTCTTTTATTTTCTTTCAAATATTTGTTTTCTTTCCCCCCCAATATTTTCAAGGTTCTATTTCTAATAATAAAATGATTCATCAATTTTAAAATGTTCTTAAAACTAAAAAAGTTCATGAGTTTGAAAAAATGTTCATAATTTGTTTTTAAAATGTAAAAATAGGAAAATAATACGAAAAAGAATTAAAAAAAGAAAAAACCAAAAGAAAACTAGTAGAGAAAACAAAGAAAAGGAACTGAGAGAACCTTCCTAAAATCGCTCAGGAGATTACCAAAACTGATCCCTGACCATTCCCGTAACTATGGGTAACAACAGGTTCTATCTAAGGAGACCTCCTAAACCGATAATTTCACACCTACGAAGGTTTTACGAACGTGTTACGTAACCGTCCAAATTAAATCTTCTCCCGGCCCTAATTTCAGTGGGGTGGGCCCCTTCACCCCCCACTTCCAATCCTAATCCTCCACATCAGCAAGCCTGTAAAACATCTAAGCAACCTTTCGTACGTCTAGCATTACTCCCTCCTAAATAGTGCTTCAGCATCCGACGCATAGCGCTTGCGTGGCCATTGCATGGGCCATGGCCCATTTGTGGGTAGTTTGTTCCCCCGTTAGACCTCTCAATTCGCTTGCACGCTCGCTGACTGCCTCCAAGTGGGTAAGTACGCCTTGTTTATTATTTTGCACTTTTTTTCTGGTGCTGGTTCTTTAAGAAAAACAACCGTCTATTAGTTTGTGAATTACAAAAATGTTCACGAATTTGAAAATGGTCCACAGATTTGAAAACTTTATGAATTTGAAAAAGTGAGCAAACTCAAAAAAGTTTAGGAATTTGGAAAAGGTTCATGAATTTGAAATAAATGTTTGTGAATTTATATAATTTCTTGAATTTGAGATAAGTTCATAAATTCAAGAAAAGTTCATGAATTAAAAAAATGTTTGAGGATTTGAAAATAGTAACTAAAAAATGAATTTGAAAAAATGTCACGGATATGAAAAAGTTTGATAATTTAAAAAATATTCACTAATTGGAAAAAGATCATGAATTTTGAAAAAACATGATCTCAAAAATAGTTCGTGAACTTTGAGAAAAATTCCATGAATATGAAAAAGTTCACAAACTTTGAAGAAAATTTCATGAATTTTAAAAATGTCCGCAAATTTATAAATTATTCATGAATTAAAAAAACAAATTTGGAAAAATTTATGAATTCAAAAAAGAAAATAATTAAAAAAACTGTCCTAAACCCACCACAGAAGAAACCGATGGAACCGTCTAGATGGTTCTTAAAGCCAGTGAAAAAAAGGAACAATGCGAACATACCTAGCAATGGAGAGAAAAAAAAAGGTAAACAGGTCAAGTCCAAGGTTGACAACGGGTGCTAGTTGCAAAAAGAATAGGAATTGGCGCATAAGCCCTAAATAGGAATCACGTAGCGATGCATGTGTGCTCCTATTTAGAGCATAAGGCACCCCAATAGCGCACGCCAGGTCATCGCCCATGAAGTTCGCCCGCTCACTTTCTTGTCTCACTTGTGTTTTTTCCCGTTCCTTTGTTGCATGCTAGCTCAGGGAAAAATCAGCTATGATTTTTTGTTAGTGTTGAAAAAGTTGATGAAATAAAAAAATGTTCATTGATTTTTAAAATATTTTTGGATTTAAAAATGTTTTTATGTTTGATTTTTCCATGAATTTAAAATATGTTCACAAAACTGAAAAATATTCATCAATAAAAAATAATAGTGAATTTGAAATAATATTCATGAATTTTTAAAAATATCATGAATTTACAAAAATTGTCATAAGTTTTAATTTTTTAGAAGTTTAAAAGTGCTCATGGATTTAAAAAAAAATAGATTTGAAAAAACAAACAAGAAAAAACTAGTAAACCAAAAAAGAATCACACAAAAAACGAGCACTTCCCCAAACCTATGAAAGTAGCCTACATGGGGCGGTTCACTTGCCACTAGGAGGTGTCATCTGTGCACCAAGTATTCAGTGCCAGATGAGCACTAAATAGTAAATTCCGCGATACATGGCAATTCTGTCATACACAAGCAGAGAAGCTTGTGGTTGGGGATGTACAGATCAAAAGGAAGAGCCGAAAGGATATGGACATGCACAAGAAAAGCCCAGATCAATAACCTCCTTGCCAAAAAGGAAAGGAGGAAACAAGAACGTACTTGTCACTAACTTAGCTAGTAACATGCATGATAAGTCAATAAAATTTGCTTATGTGGAAATAGTTAATGTGGAGAGAGATGTTTGTGTTAACATAATATGTCACCGTAACATAACGCATCCAAGACAAAATGAGTCTTCATATAATAAATGAAGGCTTACATGATACTACACATATGTTACTTTCCACTATGAAGGTAGTAATATAGGCTAGTAATATATGTATGTTATTAGTCTAAGTTACTTTCCACCATGACTAGCCTAACCATCTCAACATGAGACTTTTACCTAGGGTGAATAAACGAAGGGGAGGAGGAAGAAAATGCCAGCCGATAATGTTGAGTCCATTAGAGTACAGGGTACTGTGTCATTTTCATCAATTAAGATTTAACTAATTCCCAATCAAATTAAAAATAGTAAATATGATAATACTATCATTTTATTTGAAATTGTGTTCACTGTGTTGGCGAGATGACTTAGTCATGTTCAACACTTCCAGAAGCAACTTTGGAAGGAACAATGTTTTAAAGCCCAAACGAACAATTATTTTGCACTTGTTGTGACTTCACAGCTCGAAGTTGTTTGTAGTATTAAAACGACCTCCAGCCCGAAAAGCACATTCAGATGTGTTTTTTATAGTCACCTTTGTCCTTTCACTCAATTCACAAAGAAATTGCAATCCTCAGGATCCCAAGACGAGCCACCATGAAATGATTGAAGCCGACATTAGTAATTCAGTCTTTTCGCCGGTTCATAGTCGCTGCAACAACTACTTTGCCAAACAACTAACCTTCAACACAATAGTTTTGCCACCACAGCTATCCTGCAACTGCTTCAGCCGAAGATGAATCCCAAACAAATAAGCCTTTCTTGTCTCAAAGCTCGACCCTTCCATTACTATTGCTTCCCTAGCCAAGTCATATTGGTTCATGTTGAGGTGGTGTTGGAAAGTTCATGTAAATTGTTGAGTAGAGCGAGAGTTGTTTTAGCATCCGCTCAATCTTCTTGCAAAGAATCCTTTGCACTTAGGAATTTTTTGAGGGAAAATGGCAGGTGCTCTACGTTCACATTATAGATAATGTACAAGAGGAAAACACATTCGAGAAAGAGAGGGAGGAAGCAAAAAAGAAATGAAGAAGCAGTCAACCCAGACGTTGCATGTACATGGATGTTCAGCTAAGGTTCTACTACATTCAGCCTAATATGCAGATCATAGATAAGGCCATGTTTGTGAAGATGCGTCTGCTCCTTTCGTTCCAGATGTGCCAAGTGAAGTATGCCCCTGCAACAAATGTGTGCTTTGGCCCTCCAGCAAGGTGCTACCACCACTTGTCAATGGATTTGAAGGATGTGATGCTTACTTGTTGGGTAGCCGGATTCGAAGCGCCAAGTTTGAGCCACACTTTAGCGGTGCAAGGGCATTGACAGAAGAGGTGAGCCACAGATTTGATGATCTGATCGCATAGGGACAATTTTTCGTCATGTTGGCTCCCCCGGTCAAGAAGTCTGTCTGCAGTTGGTAGACTGTTCTAGGCTAGCAGGTAAGTAAATAATCATACTTTTCCTTCTATTTTCATCTTCTAGATGGGGCTTGTGTATGGTTCCAATGTGTTGACAATCATATGTAGACTTGACAAAATATGAGACATACGCCGTCCAGTTCCAAGATATGGAGTTAGGGGGTGTGATTGAGATGAATGTGTTGGAGCTTGCTCCAAAAAGCCACGAAGGAGCCAATCTCATCATAAGAGTCGATACACTGAAGGCCCTTCATCCATTTGTCAACCAAGAGGGCAGTTGCAACTCAAACTGGCAATGGTAAAGTGTTACCCGCGTCCCAGTGGGTAATTATTCTACCAGGGGACGGGCATGTGCCAGCTTTAATGCCCATGGGGAAGCTGGTAGGTCAAATACCTTACCCAGCGTGCAATACAGGGATGGGGATGGGATAGCATTACCCGTGCCTGTTACCTGCCTTATCCGTGAAGGCCTTACATGTGACCTCTAAAATTAGTAGACCCCATGTAATTCCCGCCCTTACCCACCCAAATTTCCATCCACCCATCCCTTTGGTCAAAAGCCCTTAAAAACTAGCCTAGCCACAACATATTATTTATTGTACCGAAATGTTGTTTTTTCTACTAAAATGCTATCGAAGGTTGGTTGATTGCGTGTGTGGGTTTACCCACGGCGATACAAAACCCGACGAGGATGGGGATGGGAATATCTTTATCCCCGCTGACGAGTATGGGGATGGGGACAAGCATGGGAAGGCTGTCATGGGGATGGGAATGGGCGTCCAATACCCGCGTGGGTAATCCCCATTGCCATCCTGAGTTGCAACTGTTAGGTTCCTCCTCCTTTACAAATTGAAAAGCTATGGAGTAAGGCCTATCAGAGTAGAGCTAGATAGACAATTGATGGTCCACAAAGCTGCAAGATTTCCATCTCCCAGTGAAATAGTAGTGGATGCACGAAACAGACTCAAATCACCCATAGAGCAGGCCACTGGGAAGCAAGTCCATGACCGGGATGGGTTCTTCTAGGTTGTCCAAGGCCATCTTAGGCGAAGAGCAATGCTGTAGGCACCCAGGTTCTTGATGCCAAGACTACCCATTCACTTTGGAGTGCATACCTGCTTCCATCTGACGGTACAGTGCCCTCCTTTGGCATCTTGATCTACACTCCACAGAAAACTGCAGCGATTATTGTCGATGCGCTTGATGGTTCATAGAAGGTGCAAACAAAGTGAGGTAGTAAGTGTTATGGAAGTTAGTCCGGAGTTGATGAGCGTCAATCTGCCAACCGTGTTCAAAAGTTTCCCCTTCAGTCTAGCAAGCTTGGCGGCGATCTTGTCAATGAGAAGTTGAAAGCCAATTCTCCTTAGTTTTATGATGTTGAGTGATAGTCGTGGATATTTGCAAGGGAAGGAGATGACCTTCCCCTCAAACGCACATGGAACCTCTTGAATGATGTTATCATGACAACATACATGGTATGTGGAGGACTTGCTAAAACTCGTGTGCAACCTGAATATGCTACCGCAGGAAGCTAGAATGGATTGTAATGCTTCAATCCTTGCCTTGACTGGGTTGAGCAAAAGTGTCAGATCGTCAGCGTAAAGGCTTATGCGAAGGCTCTTGCATGCTGGTGAGGGACCTGGCTCAAGATTCCCACGTCTGTTGCTTTCTTAAGAAGTTTTTGTAGAGCGTCAATGGCAAGTAGGAAGAGCAGCAGAGATAACCGGTCTCTCTATTGTAAACCCCTTTTATGGAAGAAAGGTGCGCCACATGGTCCATTTAGGATGACGTGCGAATATGTTGAGGCCAGAGAGATCGCCACCATGTCCCGAGTGTGCTGACTGAACCCAAACTGAGCAAAGTACAAAGAGCAGATAGTTCCAGTTGACCGAATCGAAGGCTTTTGCGATGTCTTGTTTGAGGAATATTGATGGCTTCCATAAATGTATAAAAAAGACATCAAAATTCCTCGAAGGCTTTTAATTCATAAATTTATAAAGAAGCCATCAATATACCTCAAAGAATCAAAGGCTTTTGCAGGTAAATTATGCACTTCTCGGTGGTTTAATTCATAATATAGAATTCCATAAATTCATGGAATTCTTAGGAACTATCTGTTGCTGGTGGATCAGAGCTTGGATCCTTAGGAATTTATAAGAAGCCATCAATATTCCTCAAATTTATAAGAAGCCATCAATATTCCTTAGGAATTTATATGAGTTAAAAGCCTTTGAGGAATATTGATGTCTAGTTTAAAGAAAGGGGTGCAACTGATGGAATAGAGCTTGGATCCTTAGGAATTTTAGAAAGAATGCTATGTTTTTCTTGTGACGCAATCAAACAAAACACATTCTTGTTGAATTTAAATGGACATGACATGGTATTCCTCGGTTTTTCATATTCATATATTCCTGAAATCCCGTGAATCAAAAGAGACTATGTACCTCTACGGTCTGTTGGTCCATCATACTTGGGACGGACTTTGAACTCCACGGTGTTGAAGACATTATTCATCAGTTTCTCATTCGGTCTGAAGGATTTTTATAAAAAAAGCATTGGAATAAGGATTCCAGAGGAAAAATCTCTATATATGCATTCGGTTTTTAGGAAATTCGTACAAAAATTTCATAGGAATCTATACCTAATAATAAAGAGGCTATTGCTTTTGGCAGTATGTCATGAAAATTACCCCCAAAGTTACAAAATATTACCCATCAATGCCACCGATAAGTGATAAAAAGCGTTTCACACATGTGATCCCCCGCCTGGGCCGGCCCATGCAGTAGAGACCACCTAATATTGCGCCCTGTGCGCTGAGAGAAGAAGCAACACGCCCGTTTGGGCCGCCCATGTCCAGGCGGCATGTTTTTTCTTATTTCCTTTTTCATTTCCTTTTTTATAATTTAAATAATTTGGGACTTCAATTTTTTTTCTGAAAATTAAAAAAATGATATTCTGAAATAAAATATTTTACAAATCATAAAATGTATGTGGATTCAAAAAATGTTCGCGATTTTGTAATAAAATGTTTGCTTATTCAAGAATGATCGAATTTTTTAAAACAAATGTTCAGGAAATAAAAAAATGTTCATGATTTTTGAAAAAGTACATGTATGAAAAAATATTACATTGAGCAAAATTTCGTCAATTCAAAAAATGTTCAAGGATGGAAAAATATCATAAAATTTCAAAAATTGTTTATGAGTTAAAAAATAGTTTAGTTATTCATAAAATATTCGCTTATTCAAAAAATGATCATACATTTCAAAAATTATTCGTTAAATCAAGATAATGTTCGTGAATTACAAAAAATGTTCCACCATCTACCAAAAAAATGTTCGTCGATTCTAGAAGTGTTCGCCAATTCAGAATCATTGTTTGAAAAAATGTTCAGAATTATAAAAAATGTTTGCAAATAGTATAAAATGTCCATGTATTTTTTTCTTGATTTTAGAAAATGTTCAAAAATTTGTAAAAGTGTTTACGAATTTGGAAAATGTTCACGATTTGAAATATGTGCAAGAGTTTAAAAAAATGTCATGATTTAAAAAATTCTTCATGATTTCATGAAATTGAGAGTGATAGTGTATCTCGGTGATGCAGAAAAATGTGGTCATGGCCATAGAGATAATGATTTTTTCCCATTACGACGCACGAGCCCTTTTGCTATGTTAGTACTATTAATTTCCTATGTTTTGAAAGAAAACTACACATTCACTCAAAACTCATTTTATGCGTAGGAACGAGAAGAGTCAATTTCTTAGGATGACAAATGCCATCCTATTAAATTCCTATGCTACTCCTAATTCCTACTTTTGATTTTATCCAAACCGAATGAGCGAGTATGGCGGAGTCCATACCTCTACCTGCAAAATAAGCACCGTGGACGTAGCCATTGCACTTCTCGCTGGTGTGCTCTGAGGTGAAGTAAGACACCTGCAAGCAGAGCTAATCAAGGTAGGACACGTCATGACAACCCGAGTTCAATTCCTAGAATTGATAGGTAATACACAAGGGTTTCCCCCCGTTTATTGAGGATCAAGCTTGGTGTGTGGTGAAATTACTCATCAAAAAATATCTTGATACTCATTTAAAAAATTCTGAGGACCATGTTTATCTTGGTACTCATACTAAAAAAGGTTGTATGCATCCCTAGTTGATGCAGAGTCCGGGAAGTGAAATTCTTCCCATTTTAAAAGAAAACAGCTCCCGTGTCGTCCCCGCTCGGATGACACGGGAGGTCCTCCCAACCCTAGCCGTCGGAGTCCTCATCTCCTCCCTTCCTTCCCTCCGTCACTGTCGAAGGACGCCGCCGGGCTAAGCCCGGGGCGGACGGCGGTGGCGGAGGTCCTCCTCCCCTGCTCGCATGTGGGGTTGTGCGGGATCTTGATGCGAGTGGCGGCGCAACCGAGATCGGATCGCGACGAGATGCGGCAGCCGATCGAGATCGGATCCAGGGCGGTGGCTCTGGGCACGGCCTTGGGAGGCGGCTAGGTCATCCAGTCTGGCTTCGTAGTGGCGGCGTGGAGGGCCTGGTGGAGGGCCGGTTGCATGCGGGTGTGGCCTCCGGCCAGTGCCGACCAGTGTGTCCTGCTCCATGCGACGGCGGATCTGATGATCATCTCCTTCATCGGCGATGGTCGGCCTGAGGCTGGGTGGTCAGATCTCGAGATCCGTCAACTAGTCCTGGCTATGAGTCAGGGAGACATAGTTGCCAGTGAAAACTGAGCCGACGGTGGGCGATGGTGTCTTTCTACGCCGTTACCTTGATGAAGGCATCGTTGTGTAACTACTGTCGACCCACTCGTGCTGCTTCGGGGGAAACCCTAGG
>CBMN010753000.1:0-13019 GCA_000582825.1 Hordeum pubiflorum
GGTAAAACGGAGACCACTTTGGCTACGTCCATGGGGACATCTTTCCCCTTAATCATCGTTTGATAAACGGAGTGGGGAAGAACGGTGGTGACATATGTGATACGGAGATACCATGAGTATGCATGTATCTGTACCGGCTCCGCCCACAAAGAGAAACATGTAAAGTGGCTTAGAAATCCGAAGTAGCATTGTGTGTAGGTACCGCTATAGATGCACCCTAGAGGGGATTCCGGACCCTCGGGAATGTTTTAAACCATTAATATCAAGTCTTATTTACATTACCAAATTTTTATTACAGTTAATTCATTTACCTTCATACTTGCAACTTTTTCAGTATTATTACTGTTCTGGATCACTTACAATATACAGGCACATTATTCGCATCTCACAAAGGAAGGACCAAAGATTGATTCATGTGCTCCTTGTGGGATCGATATTTTTACTTCGAAAAGGCTACAACTAAAGCATGTGCATTGCAGGCTATCATGGGGGCGGCGCTAGAGGCATGGGCGGGGTACGGGTGGTGGGCTGGACAGTCTAGACGACTCCTCTGGCGCTAGGACAAGTAGGGGGATGCAGTTGGGCAGCGACAGGGCTCGGGCGCCGCTCTAGCCATGCTCTGCATACACATGCAGAGTGTTCGGTCAAGACAGGGCCACCTAGATAGCTCTGATGAGTGTGGAATTTCTGGGGTGATGGTCTCTTAGATGGTTGAAATGTTGGATATGTTGGTTTGTCTCACAAGGTAAATGAAAAATGCAATTCACAACTTGGCTAGAATCTGCTGTGTACTCAAGTTGTTCGATGAAATGTCAGGGCTAGTTAGGTGATCTTGTTGGATGTGAGATTTGGAAGGATGTTGGCTCCTTAGATAAAAGGGAGGATGGTAGGGTTGATTTGGCAAAAGAAGATAATTGTTAGTGCAAGTTTTGAAGAAATTCAGTTCTAACCCAAAAATACAGAAGGTTGTTTGGTGGACTTAGAGATGAAATTAGAGATGTTCTTCTAGACTTAAGAGTTTGGTTGGAAAGACTACAAGAGGGAAAGATTTCAGAATTACTTGAGCAAGAAACATTAGGGTTGTAGTTCAATTCTCAATCTGGACCAGAATTGAAAATTGGAAGTTGTGCCCAAAATTTTCAAAAGATCATGATGGTTTTTTGCATAAAAAGGATCTATAGGCATCACATGACCCCTCATAATTTTTGTGGAATTTTAGAACAATTATTTTAAATATTCTTAGTGCAACAGGAGCATTCTAGAGTTTGAAAATATTAATAAAAGAATTATTTTGAGACCAAATAATTATGAAAATAATTCCCACTGATATTTATAAGATAAATAAAAGGATTGGGAGAGAAAATTTTAAAACCAACAATATTTTACAAAAAATTCTATATGGAGGAGAGAACTTTAGAAAATAGAAACCAGAAAAAAAAAAGTTGCTGAAATTAATAAAGAGATCTATAATAATTAAAAAATATTTCTGTCAAAATTTTACTTAGTAAAATCATGTTTAAAATTTTGGGATGTTACATACAAGCAGGTATGGGTGCAGGTACACAAGTGAAGGCGATGGGACGCTCGTCGGTTAGAGTGATTCGGACATGGCTGGAGACATCGATTATCGAAAGAGCGTGTTCGAAGGCGTGTTCGTCCTGGGCGGCAGCTCGGTCACTTGGCAGTCCCAGTAGTAGAAGATCGTGGCCTTGTCTTTCTGGGAGGCCGAGTACGTTGACGCACCCACTGCAACATGCAAGCCGGTGTGGCTGAGCAGGTTTCTCAGCGACATGCTTGAGAAGGACGTCGGCGCCGCTACAATCTTCGTCGACAACAAATCCAAAATTCAATTGTGCAAGAACCCGGTGTTTCACGACCAGAGCAAACACGTTGAAGTGTGGTACCACTTCATCCATGAGTGCACTGAAGGTGGGAAGGTCCACGTCGACAACATCGCCATCGATGACCAACTCATGGACATTCTCACTAAATCTCTCAGTCACACAGTTTCAAGAGTTGCGTGCTTGCATTGATATGATCGAGGTGAAATAAGCCGTCAAAGTAGCTTAGGGGCATTTGTTAGCAAATAATCTAGCGTGACAACACCAATCTCATTTTCATTTCGGCTTCCATGGCGGCGCTTTTTGCTGCCATGTCAGCGCTTTGGTAGTTAGCTGTTTCTCAGCTCTCTCTGTTAGCTTAGGCTTAAGGACGCGGTCTTGTGCGATCCCGAGGCATAGGTATACTATCTTCGTTCTGGTTTATTAGACCCCTGATAGCCAGATTTTGACCATGATTTCAACTAATAAAATATAAGTTATACATAGCAAAAATAATATTATCAAAAAATATGTTTAGATATGAATCCGACGATATAATTTTTTATGACATGCATAAACATTTTGCTAGTTAAATCTATGGTCAAGGTTTCACAAAATACGAAAGGGACCAATAAATAAGGACAAAGATAGCATGCTTTTGCGCTGCATGCTCATGATCACAGGAGATGGCACAATCCGGTAGATGAGGCAGCACCACGGCAAGTTTGTTCCCAACAGAATAAATAAAGAAGAAAAGGCAGCGGAGTTGCGCGCTGCACAAAATTAACAGAGCTGGAGTTTAGGGAGAAGTGTGGGAACAAAGCAACCAGTCTACGAGACGCCCAAGCTGTGCTGTTTCTGTTCAAAACCATCAGAAAACGGTAAAACATGCTCAGCCATCAGCTGCCCCCAGTTATCTGCCTCTCCTCATTCCTCATCATAAAAGAAAGGTCAACCTTATTTCACAAGCTCCAGCATACTCTGATTGTTCGGTTGGGAATCCCAAACCTGCCAAGGATATGGACAGGAATAGACTACAGAACTGAAACAGAAGCAGCATATACATTCATCCTTTTCTTTTTCTTTTGCAAGAATCTCAATTCTTCACGGTAGTCAGATCGCTACTCCGTGGAGCTATGATACAGATTACAATGTTATTATACAGATAACTGGTCACTCGACTGACGTATCTACACTGTATTTTTACAACAGAGCCTGAATTCCCACTCTATTAACAACAAAACAAGGGGGGATCGACTAATTGCATATATTTTTTTCCCTGAACAATATACATGCACACAACAACACAAATACAAATGCATGCATCATGATTGGCACCGAGGGAGGGAGACAATTGGCTACACAAGGTTTTGGCGCAGCAACGATTGGGCCTCGTCACCAGCACTCCCAGTACCATCTTGTGCTTTCCAGAGGTTCCTCAGGAAACCATACCGCTGCTGCGCCTTGGGAGACTCCGTCAAGTTCCCAGACACCTGTGGGGATAACTTGATGGCATTCGACGACGAACTCTGCACATGCTGGAGGCATACTTGCACCGCGTCGTGCACTCGGACGAAACACCACCCTGCGCCAATCATGTCGATGATGCCCGCTCTTGACAGCAGTAGGTGCACCTGCCGGTTAGGGTTCGCTATAGCAATCTGCAAGCAATCAAAAAGCCTCCAACGGTTTGAAATGCTAGCTCCACGCAGGTATCTTTACTAGTAGGACTATTCTTTTCATGGAGTAGTGAACTAGGGAATAAAAGAACCACTGAGAGTAAGAACCTGGATGTCGCGTGCTTTGTATTCTTGGTGCAGGTCCTTGAGAGCTTGAACAGCGCTTGAGTCGATGTACGTAACAGCTGCATGCCAAAAAAATTACATCATTTAATCCATTCATCTAGGTAGTCTGATGAGTACAATTCTTTTTCAAATGAAAATAAAATAATTAGTTGTGGGCAGCAGTGTTGTCTGCGCCATATAAACATTGCAACAGAACATAAAGGGCTTACGGGACATCTCGAGGATCACAAAATACACCCTTCCAACATCAGGTCCCCGGTTTGAAGTTGGGAGTTTGAGCTCATACTCACGCAACCTGATAAAGGATTTTGCTTAAACTGACAGTAGGCTAGCAAAGAACCTTGATAAGACAAACTGCTCAAACGGAATAAGAGATTGACCTGTCCTTTATGTAACTTATGTTAGCAAAGTAGATTGGTGCATCAATACGGACAACAACAATTCCGTTGTATGTATAAGCCTCAGGGTACTGCAATGTATTCCTGTACACAGTCGTGCCAGGCAAACGACCCAAAACAGCTGCAGATGGGCCATAAAACATATTAAATAAATACTACAGATAAGACCCTCAGACCAAGTAATAAAAACCCTTAACATAACAACAATTGAAAAACTATGGCAAAGACCATCCAAACTCTCCAGTGAAGAAATAATAGTAGATCAAAGGTCCAATAAAAGCACGGTGGGACACAAGGGTAGTTGCTGACTTTGAGAAAGAATGATGTGTTATCAAGCAGATTCATGGATTACAATTACTAGTGTAGTACAATTACTCACCTATATGCGGATTCGCCGATTCATGGATTACAAATGCCAGCGAGAACCCAACCTACAAATGAAGGTGCTACCATCAAATAAATGATTCTTCTCCATACTAAATCTGAAAAATTCCATGTACTTACCCCAACAAGGACACCAATCTCAATGCCAAAAGTTAATGTTGTAATAAACGTCATTGCCCATAGAAAGAAATCCTTCTTATCAATACCCCACAGGAAGATGGCCTCTTCATAATCTACCTAAATACAGCCCCGATATCCACGAAAAATTAGGTGCGAAATGATTTAAATCAATAAAAAAATGAACCGTTGGAAGAAGGAGAGCTCAATAAAGAACTGAGATGGTATATTAGAGCAGAAATCGTGAACTGTAATGGAAAGAAATAAACATAGCTTTATTTATTAGGAAAAGGTACTACATTGCCAACAGACAACCAGAATTTAATGATTGCCTGCTGACAATGTAGTACAAATAATTAAAAACAGCGGTGCACAGTATGTACAAATACGGGTGTTCAGATGTCCTTACCAGGCCAGTGACAGCAGAAATCACAATGGCAGCCAATGCACACTGTGGAAAAAATAAGATGAAAACGTAAGTAAGCATATAGCACTTAGATCTCGTTAATCACAGGTATACTAATGACGCAGATATACATTTTATTTGGAAAAAAAATTCCAAGACATGTTTGCTAATAAACTTTGTTAGTCCATTTCAAAAAAATGGACCTTAACAATTTTTATCTCTGCATACAGTACAATAAAATGGTACATTTTTAAGAAACAAGATTGTGCAATTAACTTGACTCTTAAGAGTTTCAACTTTAACATAATAAATTGCATATATTTGTTTGTTACAGTACCTTCTTATACACCTGATGTACATAAATTTGTTCTAGTAAATCTGCAAATGTCTCAAACTTGATCTCTTCTTTTTGTGAGAAAAGTATAACTGTGAAATAATATACACCACAGATACAAGGCTTATGTTGGATGCTTAATTCTGCCAAAATTTTACAAGAACAGTTCATTTCCAACAGGAAAATTTGAGCATTCTAAATAGGTTCTAAAAGATATACTTATCAAGGGCCTTCAGGTATAGTGATTAGTGATATGATGGATCATATCTTATCTATACTGCTCATATCATTAATAGTTCAAAAAAGGAAACATTGCAAATGTTAAGCTCAAATATGATCTCTTGTTTTTGCGAGGAAACTCACACTTGGAACTTAAAACTGTGAAATAAATATACACCACCGATATAAGGCTTGTATTGGGAAAGCTTAATTTTGCCTAAATTTAAAATAACAGTTCGATTCCATCAGGAAATTTTAGTAAATTTTAGCACTAAATTGGTTCTACAAGATACAGTTAGCAAGGGCCTTAAGATATAGTGAAATTATGCGTCACATTTAATCTATACCGATGAATATCATCAATGGAAAAAAAGGCATACAAAACAGCAATATGCAAAGAAGGTGCCCAGATGGAGAACTCCATTGAGCAATCCAACAATAGTTACTTAGTGAGTATTATGATGCCAAAAAAAAAAACTCAAGGAGTGCTACCAAACAAACAACACACTGGTAATCTTGCCTGAGGTATATCAGTAAATAATGGTGTCATAAACAAGAGAGCACTGCAAATTATTATGCCCATTATGATTCCTGATAATCCAGTCTTTGCCCCACTTTCATGATTCACAGCAGACCTAGAAAAGGAGCCTGCATGGACATCCATTGATAATCATCAGCTTTCTAAAGCCTAGCGAGTAACTAAGCATCATGATTTTCAGGTAAAGAATAGAGTAAAAATGCAGATAAATGAAGTAGCACAGATATTTTCCATTAAATAGGATTAATATTCTACCTGTAGCAGGATATGCAGAGAAGAATGAACCGCATATATTTGATAAGCCAAGGCCAAATAACTGTAATGAAGGAAAACTTCATCAGAAGAGTTGATTTTTAACAATGAGAGTATTAGTTAGAAACAATGAAAACTGCTACATGCAATGCACAAATTGTTTTGTATATTTCTGTAAACAAAAAATGTTCTGCAACGATGCTAAACTGCTACTACGTACATTCCGAGATAGATGAGGTCCTAGAAAAATATGAAGTCAAACTTCTCCATATTTGAAAACTAATTAATAGAAACTATTCAGATTTGTTAGGTAGAAATTGTACCATTAGGCTTGTCATGAAAAATCAAACCGTGTTGTATCATTCCCACATCACGTCAGAGTTGTTTAATAACTGACCGAGACATTCATCCTCTGGAAACAATAATCACTAGTTAAAACTTAAAACTCCCAGTGTGACCACCTAGAACAGGCATCTGACTGGAATAGAAACTAGGAAGGGACCTAAATCATCTTGTGCATTTCTTGGCAAATGACGTCATCGCTAAAATTTTATGATAAGTAGGAGCTTCTAAAAAAATAACTTAAAGGCTTTAGCTATGCATGCGAAAGAATTATAGTCTATTACTAGCAAGAACAAGATTATTTGCTTCATTGAACTGAGGTACTGCTCCGTGTATCTGCAAAATTCATGTTAAGAGTTTTCTTTTTTTGGCAAAACAGTGTTTGGTAGGTGGTCTGGTGGTGCACAATCGTTTAGAGGTGGCAACAGATCAGATGGTTGGTGAAACCCCAAGGTGAACATCTTATATTATTACAATATCTCTATAATTGGTAGGATATGATTTGTTATCTCGTCTTGCCGATCTCTAGGCCCTCCAAGTCTCACACCCCTTGAGGCTCAATACATCATCCATTACGCAATATTCACAATCTTAAAGAATGAAATATCATCACCAACTAGTTTCTAGGAGCATATATATTACGTGTACAGAAATGTTGTGCATGGAACCCATTATTAATTACACAAGATAACAAAACAAATAGGACTGCATTTGACGAACTAATGTGAGCAGCTCGTACCAACGAAAACAAATTATTAGTCAGTGGTTTATGGAAGCCATACCTCTTTGTTTGAGTCCAACTCATAACCATTCTTCGCAGCTAACGCTTTAGCGATCCCAACAGACTCCTAAAATTATATACTACATATGTTTAATGGCCACTAACAAAAGTAAAAAAAGAACAAGAAGCAACATGTTTTACCAAAATGGCAACACCAGTGATAAGTATTGCAGTTGGCATCAGGGACATCAGATGTTCAAATCCTCGAGGAATGGAGAAATTGGGAAGGCCTTGCGGTATTTCACCTACCTAGGCACTCAAGAAAAAGAGGATAACTTGTGATGCAGTTTTCTAGCATAACATTATGCAAGTAAATTTCACTTGATAAAATAAAAATAGCTAGCAAATGTGTGCTTTGCCAAAGTGATAATCAGGTAATCAACATAAGGGTTGATTGTGGCGGTCTGTCACCAGTGACTCGGTGAGAACTTATAAATGGATGAATGAAAACAATTATCATAGGCGCACATTTGAGTTACAAAATGAAAAAAAAAACAGAAAATACCACAACTCATATAGTATTTTCAGGGATTTTCACAGAAAACCTTATTACAAAAATATCTGAAGAGTCATCTATAATCATAACATTTAATGATACACACATGCACGCAAAAATTCTCCAAAACCTCAAAGAACACATATGAGTCATCAAAACAAATGTCAAATGAAAAAAAATGCAAACCCAGGTACAGGTTTCACAGCTATTTCACTGTATTGCATAACATCATATGGTTCAGGAACAAAACAATAGATGGAGCTCACTCACCACTGATATGGCAGGTGGACGGAAAAATTTCACAAACAATGTTCCAAGAACAACAGCTGTTAGTGGACCAGAAGCTCTCAGGAAACGTAATTTTTTATTCGTTTTTCCCTGCAAGAATTTAAGTGGTCATAAAAAAGATAAACCTAAGTAACATTTTGCAACTGAAGAAATGTGATCAAATATAGAAATACAAACTTACTAGCTTTTTCATTATTAGAAGAATAACCAGAAACGCTGATCCCATTACAAATGGAGGCCAGGAGAACTGCAAAGCGGTACTGCTTTATTAATGTAATGATGATGTAAACATAAAATACCAGAAAATCGTTATCTGAAAGAGAAATAAAAGCAGCCATAATGTATGCAGTGTGCCTAATGGAGGTTGATTTATGGAGCCTAATCTGTATGAATGGCAGAATCTGAAAGTTAATGACTGTTCACTGTAGGAAAAAAAGCACTCTTATTTTAAATGCTCAAAGAATCTGGTTTCCATTATTAAGTTGGTAGTTAGAGGTTTAATAGGAAGATAAGTCAAGCAAGAATAGTGAAATATAAGAAAATACATGATTTCATCTGAGTGACCCAATTTACTGTCAACATAGCAGCAGATACCCTTAGATATAGTGTTACATACCGAAGCAGATCCAAGTTTTGACGTGATCAGGCAGGAGAAAGGTTACATACTTAACAGAACAAGACGCAAATATTATGCTAAAGTTGTACAAATCACAAGCAAATAAAATTGTGTGCCTATCTTCGCTTCACCATCAACATTATCTAAGTGATGCTCACACATGAATACCCAGGCTATCAAACGATTATCTAGCCATGTGTGTATAAGACCTGACAATGTAACATACTTTGTCTAAGCAGCGTGCACTAAAAGAAGGCAGGCAAACGATAGAAGTTGACAAGGAAGTAACAAATAAGTTTACACGGACAAAGAAACTCCACCTGATCTATTCCAGCAATTATACTCTCAATAAGTGGTATAATTTTGCTGCTTCTTGTAACACTGTAACCCAAGAAATACTTGATTTGGGACAAACCAATTACGATGGCCGAAGCTGTAGTGAATCCAGATATTACAGAATGGCTAATGAAACGAATAAGCCAGCCAAGTCTGTAAAGAAGAAAAACAATGAACAGGTTACACAACCTCGATGAGATCTCCACCGAATCACAGTTAAGCCTGAAGATATAGGCAAACATGCAGCTAATCCATCTACTTTGAGAAAAGGAGCATTTTAGTCAACCAACTGATAAAAGTAGGACTTAAGTGGCCATCGTACAGAATGAGCAATTTAGGTTTCTTCTACCAAAACCAGGATGTGTTCCCTTTCTATTAGAAGGACTTATGCCTACAGAACTAGAAGAATACACACTTAGATCACTGGTTGGATACTTTCGTAACAAAAGAAGTGGGAACCTGATGCAACCCATGCACTATCCCAAAAAGATTCAAAACAAGTTCATGGATATAGTGCATATACAATGCGAACTCTGAAGGTCCGATTGTTTGTTTTTCCATAAAAGTAATAAACGCGAGCACTACATGGTGAATAGCCTATGATGCAGCAGTTGTCTGTTTTTATACTGTGTACTGACGTTTGTATAAGCACTAAAATGTTGATTGCTTGCTTTTGTAGGTACAGGGATTGATATGCCCCTTTTCGCAAAATCACATGACTTCAGGTGCAGTTGTGCCAAAAAGAAAAAATATAAGGGATATAAACCTAGGGTGTGTTTGCTTTTAGCCCAAAATTGTCATGCCAAAATTTTCGCCAAGCTTTTGCTTGCCCATGAGTTGGTTAACATTGGCAAGAAAAATAAACTAGAGTCGACAAAGGGACATTGCAACCATCGAAACAAACACCAAAATTTTGGCCATGACCAAAAATTGGTAGGGTAAACTTTCACCACCATCCAAACATAACTTAGCGCTTGGGTAAAAAACACTGCCAAAAGATATAGTATCAGAAGACAAAGATAATGCAGCTAGCAGGTTAACATTTGAGCTATGAGCATCGTTATGTTGCTAATACAATAAGGAAGAGTAACGAAAAAACTGTATACATGTTTGCATATTTTCTTCTCTAAAGGAGGAGGACGTTTAATGCTTCAATATTTCAATTTCTCCAAAATGGATAAACAGGAACACCAACTTGCCTCAGTAAACAGAATTACCTTAGCAATCCCATCAAGCATTCCAATATTCCAACCATGAATGCCAATAATATGGCTAATTCCGTGTACAGCTCACTAGATGAATTAACTATACCCCCAAGAACATTGGACACTAGCAGAGAAACAAGTGCCACTGGACCTACTGCTAATTGTCGTGAGGACCCAAAAATCGCGTAGACAAATAGTGGGACAAAGCCTGTGTCTGTTCAGCACAATGCAAGTAAAAAGAGATGATATGGATTAAGCAGCCGCTCATGTGAATATAAAAGAGAAGGGAAAACAGAGGGGCACTGTTAGACGTAAACACTTACAGAGCCCATAAATTGGGTGAAGCCCGGCCAGCTTTGCATATGACATTGCCTGCAACACAGTACAAAGTTGATTATGCTCTAGTTTAAGACAAAGAAGCAAAGGAGGCGGAGGGTAAGAACTCGAAAACAGTTCACATGTCAACAGGATTTCTGTTACTGATTCGTAAGAAACTAGGGAAAACAACAAGCTATGTGAATAAGTTGAGATAACAAGCTCACTTGTTCTATACAAATTAGTACGGAGAACCAGTAGGTTCAGCCAATCTAGAAATCTCTGCAACATACCACCATTTTTTTTCAAATCAGTTCAAATAAAATATAAAGATACTTACCAAATACAAACAAAATTTGTAGAGAATACATCAAATAAAAATATAGCACTTTTTCCCTGGTAGACTGGAAAACCATGGACACAGGAGTGACTGCCTAATATTTTCCCCATACATAGGCTGCTATGATCTCATTCATTCCAACTTAACAAGCCAAACTTACATGAAGGATCGCATGGGAAAGAGGGCGTTAAAATACTGTGTTCGCTAGCAGGCAAATCAACCTAATTGCTCCAAATATAATTCTGCAATGTGCTAACAGTGGGTGCAGGTGACTAGCCATTCCAACCAAGTTACACAAATGGAAACTCTGTAATGTGCTAACACAACGGGTGTGAACAACTAGCAATTTAAGTAAGCTCCATAGTGGTCAACCTCCCCATCTCACTGAATGCATTACAGATTGCAACTTCATTGAGTAACAGTGTTGTTTGCAAACAACTCATATATGAAATCTACAAATTGCTTATAGTAAGACTCCCTTGTGCTCAGTTAAGCTGTATTCACAACTCCAGATCTCTGAATTGACGGTAACCAAGCTTCAACAGAATAACATTTTAGAAAGAAAAAAAATGTACAATAGTTTTTGCATGAACTGTACCAAGCATATTTTAAGGCAAAGCAAGAGAGCAACTAACAGGTTTTTTCTTTACCTGAATTCAAACAAACACTACGTCAATAAGCTCGATCAGGGGCCAAAGGATTTATTTTAAGTAATAATCTAAACTGGCTTGGTCACTGAAACATTTTCTGAATAATAGTCGATACTGTCAAAGCAATGCAGATCTACAAATGGTCAGAGTAACAGGGTACCTGAGGCACAAGCATGACGCCGACAGTGATGCCGGCGGTGAGGTCGGCCTGGAAGTCCTCCTTCCATCTGTAGATCCGCATCCACGACAAGCACGGGAGAACCGCCTCCGCCCACTCCCACGGCCCCATCCCCCGCGCCCTCTCCATCACCGCCGACAACAGCGACGGGGAGGAGGCGGCGGCCGCCTCCCGCACAGCCGCATCCATCGGGTGGCGCAGCGGTATCACCCTCACCGGCCTCCCTGCTCCGTAGACGGCGGCGGTGAGCTCGCCGGAGCTCGCCGACGCGAACGACGACTTCTCCATTGGATTCGAGGATTCCTTCAACTGATCAGTTCATCTGTCAGAACAATCATTGACGCAAGGGAATCAATGGAGGCAATTTTGAGCTGAATAGCTCACCGCTGCGCGTTGCAAATCAGTCGACCATCGGCCAGTGGCCACAGCTGCGGAGGTGGCGGGTGGAAGACCACGGTTGCGCGGCACACGGCGGAAATGGCTGGGCAGCTGAGGCGGCGCGCGTGGACGTGGTCGCCGCGAGGCTGGAAGCTGGATCGGGAAAGGCGGCGCCGCCGGAGCTTGGCGGGAGAGGAGCCGAGAGCGGAGGCGGGGGGCGGTGGGGACAAGTCGAGGCTGTTGGGAGCAAGCGGGGAGTGGCTCTACGTCTCTCCGCCGTATCGACGACCGGATTCGGGAGTGACGATCGGACGGTCCTACCGAAGCGATGATTATTCTCTGCGGTCGACCGCACGTTGATGTTTTTTTTTCTTTTTCTTGATGGAAACCGCCCGTTGATGTAACCGGACGGGATAGCGGGGCGCCGCGATGTATGTACCTGGACAGAATGTCGGCACGCGTACATCGCATCGCATCGCTGATTGCTTGTTGCGTGTAGGAGAAGGGACGAAAGTAAACGGGTGCATTTGGGGTAAGTTTAGTTGACGTCTCTCAATGTATGAAAAACGTGGCAGTAATAAAATAGTCTTAGGGCATCTTTAACCTTAAAATGAACGCGGCATTGTTCGTAGACTGTTTCAGACCAGTGGGCGACAAATGATGCGAGAGCCTGCCATTCAACTCTATCCTTTAAAACTTTCGGCCTAATTTTTTAAGAAAGGCAAGCTCAAAATGACATATTAAATCATACTCCCTACGTTCGGAAATACTTGTCCTAGAAATAAATAAAATGGATGTATCTATAACTAAAATAAGTCTAG
>CBMN010753002.1:74-12681 GCA_000582825.1 Hordeum pubiflorum
AGTGAGCGAGTGCGGGAGAGAGTGAGCGAGCGAGGTCGGGGGTCCACCCCACCTTGACCACCGACGGCCGACGAAGGCGTTAACGGCCGTTCACGCCTGGCCGTCAAGGATTTGCCACGCTGCCGCCTGAAACATGGGCCCGGCCTGGCAGAAATGTGTTTAACCGCGGCGAAGCGGGCAATTTACACACTTGGTAGTTTTTTGCAACGTCTTAGCGAAAAAGTGGTAGTTTTTGACACAAAATCGTAAAATGATAGTTTCTGGACATGTTCGGTCAAAACGTGGTAGTTTTTGGTTAAATACTCGTTCTTGCCAGATTAGCGTAGCTTGTCCATCCATAAATATGCAGACATAGATACAGTAGCCAACGAAATGAACGGTGAAAGCTATGTTTGTGGTGCATGCGTGGAAGAAAGCTAAGCTAGGACAACATACACATAGGATTCCATTCCACGTCTTGCCCGCTAGGACAACATATAAAGCAGGAAGAAAAGGAAATCGAATCCACGACCACGTACGGTCTGGCCTCACACAATCGTTCTTTATCATACAATCAGCCATCACCTACTTGTGACGGAAATGCCGTTAATTTGCATAGCTCGATTGATTGATTCGTTCATCACATCAATATTAAGGAGCTATTCCACACTAGCCTAATTTTGCAACAAAGCTAAGCTAGATTACACACATGCACATGCATAGTTCAGGACTCGCATTAATATTGTGCATCACCTAGAGCTAGCTTGGACAATCGATCATGCAAGTAGCCGGCACATACATTGCCTAGTCATTAGTATAACTAAATAATTAGTGGAACAATTGAGCTGCCGCATGCAGTGGTTGGACCATGGCCGCCGCCGATCATGGCGCAGGGGCGGAGCGGCACCTCTGCCTCTGCTCGAGCTCGAAGTGGAGAGTGGGCCTGCTGGACCTGCCCCTGCCGCCGCCGCCGCCGCTGCTGCTGCAGTCGGGGACGGCGACCTGCGCCGCCGTCGCCGAACGTTCCTGCATCCAGACGTGCAATGCAACCAATATCATAACGCTGCATGCTAGCATCAATTCAAGTATATATAAATAAACTAATCAAATGGCAATGTCGAATATGCGCGTACGTTGATGTAGTCCTGCTCGCGCTTCACGAGCATCTGGTTCTCCCTGCGCAGCTGCGCCAGCTCCATCTCCAGCTCGTTGGTGTAGGCCCGCTTCCGCGCCCTCGACCGCGCCGCCGACTCCCGGTTCTTGATCATCCGAAGCTGCCGGTCGACCGTCGCCGGAGCACTGACCTGCACCCTCTTGCCGTTGTTGTTGCTGCTGTTGGCTCCGGAGGCGGAGGCGGAGGGGAAGCCAAAGGGGTAGTCGCTGGATCCGGAGGGCGTACCATAGCCACCACGGGGGAAGGTGAACTCGACGGAGGAGCTGAGGGTGAGCCCTGTGTAAGGAGGCCCCCGCGGCAGTGGCACCGGGCCGGCGAGGCAGTCCTGGAGGTAGACGGCGGAGCGGTAGGGAGCGACGGCCGGGGAGTGGGTGTGGTACGACTGCAGCGCGGCCGGAGTGGAGGGCAGGGACATGTCCTTCCACAACTCCTCCATCAGAAACGCTCCACTCGATCCTACTTGGCCTTCGCCTAGCTAGGAGTATGTGTGCATATATAGCTGATTAAGCAAGTCAACCAGATCACACGATCGAGTGGAAGCAAGTCAAAGTTGAAATCTAGCTAGGCAAGGTGACAGACGCGCGCGGGCTAGCATATATGGCGTGCTCCTTGTGGCGCTCTTCTCTTGATTTATAGCCACAAACGCAACGCCCTGTCATCCATGGTGGTGGCCTGGTGGGTGCAGCGTGCAACTGTGCAAGCAATCTACCGGAGGGCTATGCTTCACTGGCGTGTTGCCTGTTTGTCATGTCTGGCTACACAAAAATGTATGTGTGTATTTCTGTATTAGATTCTTTTCGCATTTCTTTGTATCTGTATTTCTGTATCAGGGTGATTCTGTTTTCCGGAAATCTTTCGATTTATCAATTACATCCATGTTTGTAGACTGGATAGCGATGACTACAAGCATTGGAGCAAGCCGAAGGCGCGCCGCCGTCGTCATCCTACCCTCGTTGAAGCCGGACAAACCTTGTGATAATAGACTGTCGGAAAATCATCGTGTTATAGCCCCAAAGGACTAGCGCATCACAACAACGATCGTCACCGATGAAGAATCGTAAATCGAAAGGATAAAAAAAATATGTCCAGGCATGAATGCAGACGAACGAAGACTGAATTCAAGCGGATCCATCGAAGACAAACACCGATTGGATCTCACAAGATCCGCTAGAGAAACACCTCCACATGCCCTTTGGCGATGCTTGCACCGCCGGGATAGTGGTTAGGCAGGGAGAATCTTATTCCATCTTCGGAGAGCCGTCGCCGCCTTATCTTCCTCTCTAGGGCAACCCTAGCCAAAGTAATAAAAATAGAACACCTAAAAACGTAGTCCTTCCGCCAGTAAGGGATGATATCCACCGCGCCTCCATGGCCCTAAGTCCATATGAGACGAGGTAGATCAGCGGTGATGTCCACAAGAGGAAAGGGAAACCCTAATGCATGTTTGTTCAACCAGAGAGAGAGTCAGTTCAACTAGATGGTCAAAATCGGAATAAAGGAAGGCCTATCTTGGTTCCAATGCTGCAGGGTTGGGAATTAAATCAAGAGTAGTATGTTATGTTAATGTGGGTTATCCCAGCGTTAGGTAGGATAGGCAGGTATTCTAAGGATATGCTCATTCGCTGCCCGCGCAAGGTTCATATTTGTCCAAGGACAATGGTATAAGGTTCACATCTTCCCAAAGCCGAAGAACTTCTTTGAAATACACTACTACCAAGGCAAATCTCTAGTATTGGTATCCGGGCGGTGTCTAAGTATAGAAGCCGTCAGTGTCTAGCCTAGTGTCTGATTTTTTTTTAAGTTTTGTTTGTGGTGCTAATATTTTTCAAAATATTTCACCCAACTTTACTAAAAGTGTTTGCCACATGCTTTTCAAAATATTTTTTATAGGTTTAATTTTTCAAGAATCTTCCATTATTTCAGCCTTTCTTTCTTCAAAAACTCATATTTTTCCGGAATAGTGTATTTACCCGAGTACTCTGGTCCAATGTGTTGCCACCTTCTCATATCTGGCTACACCCATATGGGGGTATTTATGCATTAGATTCTTCTCTATGTTTCTCTGTTTCTGTATTTCGACACCAATGGACCCCTCCCGTTCAAGGTCTGGTTAAAAAGGGTTTGTTTATGGTTTAAACAATTTGGAAAAAATATTCACAAGCTTATCAAAATATTTTTGTTCTTTCGATGTGTTTAGATTTTTTTCATGAATATTCTATATTTCAGTCACTCCCCCCCAAAAATCATATTTCAGATTCAAACTTGTCTAGTTAATTTAGTCGATTTTATTTAAATTATTTCAGTAAGATTTCAATTGATACTATAAACATTTTTCAGTTTCTTCACAGTTTTAATACCATGTCACACAATTATGGTAACATTACACAAACTTATTTTCATAACTTCATGCTGTATGGAAAATTACATAATTTCAATACCATGTCATGCAAACCACACATATAAAAAATCATACAAACTGTACAAACATCAACCATAGAAACATAAATTTCACATAATCTAGTATCAGAAATATCTCACACAACTTCACCTTTCTTTTCAACAATTTCACTTCTACATTTAACACTATCTCATAAACACTTCATGCAAAATACACACTGTTAATTTTGGTTTCAATTGTCACAGTTCTTTGTATAATTTCAGCACCATTTCCAAAGTTTCATTTCTTAAAATTCCCTTTTTTCGTAAATTAAACAATTTCAGGACCATTTGAGTAACCTTTACCAAGTTTATCTCTTGATATTTCACTTGATTTAAATTATTTGTAAACATATTCAGATTATGAAATAATTAGCACTTGTGTGGATTGTTCCCAAATTAGCTTAGAACATTACTGAAATGACTAGAATTTGTGCCAAGCCTTAGTGTTTTTTCCTTCTGAATTGACTGAAACATAACTATAATTAAAATTCTGTGAAATGCATGAAATGTTTCTAAAATTGAAATGAAATATGATTGAACAACTAAATATAAACTAGTTAAACTCTATCCACACCTTTTGCTGACATGTAATTTGGAAAGTGCGTCATACAAAGTTAATGATTTTGCTAATTCTCAATCAATTGAGGTATTTGATTTCTGAAAAGTGCAATATTAGTTTAGTGAAAAGTGTTCCAGAAAAATGCAACTGGGTGAAAATTGCAAGTTGCACCTTCTCCTAAACTGAAGTTACAGTTTCAAAACCTATTGAGACATAACAACAATGTCAATGGACTGAAACGTGGATAGGTTCAAGATTTAGTTTGCTCACTAACTCAAAAAATGTAGTAAAATGTTTTAAAAAATTCTGTTTTTTTGTGGATGTTCGTGTTAGTGTCGCAATCATGCTTGACAATTTTCATACAAAATGGAGCAATAGTGTTTCGTCTTAAAAAAACAAATTTGGGGTAACTTTTGGTGTTTAATTTTTTTTCACAATCCAAAATGTTTAACCTTTTTGCCTAAAAATTTACAGGTAGCATTTGGATGTGACTATGAATACATAAAACTTTGTTGAGATTTTTTTGACATTTCAAAAATCATTTTTCGCGCACAGAGCACTTGCACCCGTGAGCCGAATTGGATTTCCGCTTTGCCTGATGACATTGATAAATGAAAGTAGGAACACAGTTACTAATTGAAACTAGATTTGGATGTGTAGGGAGGGTGTGTGCGGGCATCGCCGCATACCATCAAGAGCAACCGCCTAAATGTAGTAATTTTGAGGTGGCAGTAATCGAGCAGAGGGTGCAAGCTAATTAATGTGTGACGCGTGTACATACATGATGATGGATAGGTTGTGCATTTGCACTTTTTTTGTATGGACCATATATGGGGAAGCATATTTTGCAGGCAGCGCAGTGCTAGCTGGGTCCATAATGACAACCTTCCGTGTTTTGACTCTTTTAGAAAAGTTGATTGAGAATTGATCCTCATTTGTAAAAAAAATCAGATCTGATTCTTTTCCTACCGCTGGGGTCCATGGCTGTAGGGTATAGTTGCCTACCGTCAAGGTCCCTGAAGGTAGACAACTTGGCCACGTCAACGCAGCGCACCCCTATCACTACAGAGGCTAGCGGTAGCATGTGTAACTCTACCGTCAAGGTGCCTGGCGGTAGATGCGTAAGCGCATTGTGTCTGAAATTTAGAATTTTTTTGTGGTAGGCGTGCAACCCTACCGCCAGGGACCTTTGTGGTAGGTTGTTATACACTACTGCTATGGACCCCGGCAGTAGGAAAAGGGTCAGATCTTGACATTTTTACAAACAAGGATCAGATCTCGATCAACTTTCCTAAAAGGATCAAAACACGAAATTTAGCCGCCCATAATAGCTGATGAATATGCTTCCATATTTCCATGCATTTAGATACAGTATATCACTCCTATATATTTTTTGCTCCGGTGGAGGGAGATGTTCCATGCTCTCGATCACTGTTTCATGCATCCTGCTATATTGGCCAGGCCATTGATTTGCTGCTTCAAACTAGCTAGCACAAAGGTGCACGCTACGCTAGGCTCAATTACTTTGCAAGACAGTGGAGTACGTACTAGAGTAGAGCACTTGCTAGGTACGAGTAGTAGCTATTGTGAGGGGAAGGGCATGGCCATAGCCATGGACCGGCAAGAGAAAGCGAGCAAGAGAATCCGGTGCGCAGGTAGCTGGCTGCATTCGGCTGTACAACCGTACCAGCGTCGTCCGTAAGTGCTTGGTTTTGTTGCAACGTACGGGTATAGGAGTACTAGCTAGATAGTAGGAGTAGCAAGAGATATAGCTTGGCTCTCACTCTCCCTCTCACTAGGTTAAGAAAGTGCGACCATTAACCGACCTATGTTAGTGTTAAAGTTATATATATGGTCTAGTCGGAGTCGTTTGCTTAGAGTGTAGGGATGTCGATGATGTTTATGGGGGTGGAGTGACGATGATGACGTCTATGTGCTGTCTTGTCGAGGCCTCTTTCGTGCGGTGTGTGCGGGTTTCTTATGTGTGCCGCTCAGCGGTTGTGATGGTTTCGTCTGGTTCTTCGTAATTAACTGGGCAATTTGGTTTTCGCTCGATTTTTTAAATTAACCGAACAATTATTTTCTTTTTAATGAATGCAGGATAACTGTCCCTTCGAAAAAATATATGACCCATACATGACAAAACAAACGTTTTTCATGGTGAGCTGTGTTAGGTTTAGTTGGCAATAAATTCGTCTCGGTTTATGTTTTTATGTGAAAATAGTTGTGTTTAGAAGCTGAATTTGCCATTCTTACATCAATATAAAAGTTTTTATAAAAAATGCTCGATTTGCCATGACTTAGGGTCTGTTTGGTTGAAGACTAATTTTGCCAAGCCAAAGGGTGGCAAGCCATCAAAGTGTGGCAAGCCACAAAGTGTGGCTGAAAAAATGAACGCCAAACTTTGGTAAAAGTTGGCAAAAATTGATTCTATGACAAATGGGTCATATGGGCAATAAAGTATGGTAAGCCAAATTTTAACAAAAACCAAACGCATGCCAACTTAACTGTGACTGTCAAATTTTGATTTGACAAAGTGTGGCCGGAACCAAACATCCCTCTGACGTTTACGGTGACATGTTGGCTGTATCCGACGTTTGATAAGCGCTAGCCTACGTCTGTATCGCGGGAAATCTTTGTTGCACTACAAAGTGAATGGACGGGCGTGAGCCGCGTGCATATGCTTTCGTTGGCCGGCCGGCCGGCCACGGGCTGCACAGATGGCACAAGCATAGAGGAGAGAGGACAGTCTCGGTCTCGGTCTCGGGCAGTGATCGATGTTGCGTGGCACGGTCTCGCTAGCCTTTTGTCTGATCACTGCCGTGATGACATGTGCCTGCCACCGGAGCAGGACGTTCGACGTGTCGACCTTGCGATGGGTCGTAGATCTTGCATGCGCACTACTCGATCACGCTCCGGCTGGCAGGGGCAGTCAGCCAGTCACAGCCGCGGCACAGTATGACCTGCTCAACAGTCACTTGCTTCCCTTTCTTTGCTTTCCTTTATTTTCTCTTCCTTTCGTCCTTTCCAGGGTAGTATTGCTCTGCGCGTTGCCAAGCTCTAACATGCACGTACATGCATGATCTTGTGCGTTGGTTTATTATTTTCAGGCACGTAACTCAAGCCCTGAACCTTTGCGTTGCTCCTTTTGCTATCAACTAAGAGCATCTTCAGCCTTCAGCCATGACTTGTAAATCCGGCCTCTCAAACACCCACGGACACATCGATCAATGATCGGACGTGTCCGTTTTGAACCCTTACTTTTTCGTCCGTGCAGCCGTTTCTCATATGTCCGTTCACTTGCACGTGATTGACGGAGAAGAAGAAAGAGAAATATAAGAATGGATAAAAAAAAATATATGGTTCGGGATGGGGTTACGTCCTACGTGGCGAACTGGTCGGGCGTGCCCGGGCGCGTCAGCGACCCCTCGTATTGTCTTCATATTTGAGATGAATATGAGGGGTGCCGGTTAATCTGGGTGTTTGAGATGGGTATGAAGGATCCGTCCGGGTCGCTTTTTCATGACCGGTCAGCGATCGGACGGGTTGCCCGAGCGTTTGAGGAGAGTATGAGGGGCCCGGATGTAGATGCTCTGAAGCTATCCTTGATAATGATTTTCTAGTTAATCAGGCTGTCAAAATGGATATTGCTATTGGTAAGGATATTTCTGGTAGGAATAATATTGCTAATGATTTTTTTTGAGGAATATTGCTAATGATATAGTTGACGTTGAAAAGGAGCAATGCTTGGCTTTTGCAAATGTTAATTCTCAGATGGTCCTACCTGATAATTTGGTCCCCAAACCCACTGTTAGGTTTTCTTTCACTAAATCAATGGGCACTCGTGATGTGTTAGGCCAACTCCAATGCATCGACCCAAACTGATGCATAATTGATCTATCTTTTGTCTATTTGTATCGGTTGCAGGCGCGTCATCTCCCTTCTCCATGGAATTCTGGCCCATGCGCCCAACCGGCCGAGCCATTTGGTCTCTCCCGTTAGTTTTTTTTCCAACAAACAAACATATTTGCACACCAAACATATTTAGATTACTCAAATGAAGCTCGAATTTCATGCCAGTATACAAAATAATCTCGATCGCCTGTCATAGTTTAGAATTCATGCAAGCACACCGATGTTGGCATGTGTGCATACAATAGAATCGCGTCTCGGCCATAGTTCATGCATCTCGGCCAAACATGAAGATGGTCACGCTAGCTCGAGCATCTTCTTTTGCTTCTCGAACCAAGCTCTTTTTTGGGGGGCATATTGCTCAAGTCCACCACCATGATCTCCACTCCTTCGAGATTAGCACAAGCTTTATCTTGTTTGCTCTTGTCTGGGCATTGGTCTTATCGATCTCGAGCCTCTTCTGTTGTATGTCTAAGAAGATCTTCATTTGATCATCCTTCTCTTGACGATTCCTCTCTTCCCTCTCTCAGTTGCCACCTCCTTTTGGATCATGCATCCCTTCAAGGGTTTTTGCAAGGCGATTGTCGAAGCATCATACTTTTTGTCCACCTTGGAATTGGTCTTCCCCCTCAGTCGCTTCTCACCTTCACTTGGTTCAAACACCGATGAAGGCCCCACCTTTCTTTTGGGCGACATATTTCTCCTTGAACTTGGGGCACTACCAAATCGTTCAATAATGGATCAATGTGAATGGCTTGTTCTCATGTTGGCACTTGAAGATTTCCAAAGTTTGAAAAGCCTACAAATGAATATGAAAAGCAAAAATATGCATTTATATGCATAGGAGAACGGCAAATGCTCATATGAAAAGGGGAAGGAATTGTATAGCATGTCTTTGATGCCAATGCCACTGATGGAACGGCCGATGATATTCTAAAGGGAGGCACAAAACTTGTTGCACTATAGTTGGATGAATACCCACCTCTTTTGGATTGAAACGTCTGTGCGGTCACTCTCAAATTTTTAGAGCTCAAACTTGCGATGTTCATGGAAGTATGCATGCACCCTCTTCCAAAATGTTGTTCATTTTGCTTGCGTTGGTTTTGGGATCTTGTCCAATTTCCATCCAAGCTTCGCAAATTAACTTGTCCTCATCCTTTGTGTGTCCTCTCATCATCACGCTTTGCCACCTATTTTGTGCATTGGCTTTATGAGAGATATCATCGTGAAACAATGACTCATCGTCAATGTCAACACCGTCTTGGTCTTGGTCTTGAGTTTCTTGGCCTTGGATGTCTTGGCCGAGGTGGCCTTGTGAAAGTACGTGGATGTCGCCTAGAGGGGGTGAATATGCGTTTTAAAACAAATACGGTTTAGTCTTGAACATATGCGGAATAAAACCAGCGTTCAATTTGTCAAGCACAAAACCTAAATACAACTATGTGCAGCAGCAACTTATGCTAAGCAAGATAAACAATTATGTGATAGCAAGATATATAACATGAATCACTATGGCTATCACAAAGTAAGTGCACAAGTAAAGGGCTCTGATAAGAGATAACTGAGGCACGCGGAGATGACGATGTATCCGGAAGTTCACACCCTTGTGGATGGTAATCTCCGTCAGAGCGGTGTGGAGGCACAATGCTCGCCAAAATGCCACTAAGGCCACCGTATTCTCCTCATGCCCTCGCACAATGCAAGATGTTGTGATTCCACTAAGGGACCCTTCAGGGCGGTCACCGAACCCATACAATTGGCGACCCTTGGGAGCGGTCACCGAACCTGTACAAATGGCGACCCTTGGGGCGGTCACCGAACCCATACAAATTGCTCCGGGAAATTTCCATAACTTAATTGGAGATCCCAAAGCTTGTCCGGAGTTTTATACCATAATGATTGAGCTCTGCGACACGACCAACCATCTAGGGCACCTAAGCACCCAAGAGGCACAAGTTCTAGGGTGCCCAAACACCCAAGAGTAATAAACTTCTCAACTTTTCACTTCCACGTNTCACCGTGGAGAACTCAAACCAATGCAAGTAATGCAATGGCAAGAACACACAAAGTGGTCAAGTCTCTCACTCTCAAATCCACCAAAGCAACAAAAGCTATGGAGGGATGTGAGTGGAAGAACAAGAATAACGCAAAAGAACTCCAAGATCTAGTTCCAAAGGGTTCCCCTCAGTTAGAGAAGAGATGGATTGGTGGAAATATAGATCTAGATCTCCTCTCTCTCTTCCCGCAAAATGATGCAAGAATCATCAGAGGAATAGAGGGAAAGCAAGATCCAAGAGGTCAAAAATGGTGGGGAAAACTTACTCAAGAACCGGTGGGGGCAATGGGGAAGAAGACCCCCTTTTATAGTGGGAAAAAAAATCCAACCGTTATGTTCTGCATGTGCTTTATGCAGTACTACCGCTCGGGGGAGCAGTATTACCGCTTAGCCCGGTCAACATAACCCAATGAGCACTGAGCAAGTACTAGAACAGTAGTTCCGCCGGAGCAGTATTGCCACCTACAACAAGTGGTACTACCGTGAATTTGTCGAAGGGCAACAAAAGACTCAACATAAGAATAAGTAGCTGCAGTACCAACTAGAGAAAGTACCGCCTAAGCGGTACTACCACTGGTAGCAAGTGGTTCTACCCTGAAATGTTGAGGGGTAATAGAAGGCTCAACACAAGCGGAACTAGCCGTGGTACCTGCGGGAGTACCATCTAAGCAGTACTACTGTGGGTACCAACGGTACTACGCTTGGTTTATGCCAAAAAGAAAGAGCACAACAGAAGAATCAAGTAAGACCAAAACTGCCACAACTTCTACAAACAAACTTCAAAATTAGCAAACTCAAGCTTGTTGGATTTATTAATAAATAGCAATGAAGAAGAAATGACAATAGGATATATGAACCGGCAATAACTCCAACACCAAAAACACAAATATGATGCATACGGACTCCCTTTTCGATTAACTTAACTTTTATAAGAAGACAAACACAAACTCTACAACCTCGTATATAGAAAAACCAAATAAGATCCAATAATTCTTATGCCAAGGATGCAATGGTTTGAGATCTCTACAAACGATACAATCAAGTTACTCACTCGAGAGCCCCCTTGATAGGAGGGCAATCAACCCTATAACCCGGTCTCCTAACTAACACCATGAGACTAGTAAAATAGAAAAGCTATCAAGGTAAAACATTTACCTTGAGCATAGTCCACTTGAGCTACATGATGACGATCTTGACCTCCTCAAGTTGGACCACCTTTCTTGATTGTGCTGGCTCGATAAAGAATAGCAAATTACTCCCCCATACTCCACTAGGGGTGAGCCTCTCTTAGATACATCTTCACATGTCCATTATCATGAGAATGGACGGCAAGCTTCAAGCATGATCTCTCTATGATGCTCCACTTGAACTTGCACACCGTAACCTTGATGACTATCACCACTAGATGTCATCATCCATGGGTTATATGAGATCTCCTTTTGATGCAAGTCCATGGAAATATACCTAACCTCACATAGATCATGGGTTAGTACACAAAGCGTAATGGAGAATGCTTATAATACCATGGGATCACATGATCCCACTTGGTACATATACTACGCTTTGTGTTTTGATAAATTTGAATCATTATTTGACTTAGTCTTGATCAACCTTGTCTCTTATCTTCTCTCTTCATAAAGATGATGTCTTGAAGGTAAACGTGAATGTTCGCACAATCTTCTTCTTCTTGATGACACACTTGCAATAGGATCGACTCTCACATGACCAATATTTGTATAACTCCTTGAATAGCACATTGCTCAACATATAATCTTCTGATAAACTTGAAACCAACAAATGTCTTCAAACAATACCTACGAAGAAACCCTTCAAATATAACTCAAGTCAACCATTTGTCCTTAGGGATTGTCATCAATTACCAAAACCAAACATGGAGGCACCATGCTCTTTCACCTTGGGTGTCTTGGCCGCGAGGGCCTTGTCCTTGGGTATCTTGGCCGTGGGGGTCTTGGTCTTGGGTATCTTGTCCTTGGGTGTCTTGGTCGCGACCGTCTTGGCTTTGAGTCTCCTTGGGATAATACCCTAGGCCATCGATAGTTATCATGTCCTCCATGAGGTTATTGTAGTATGCCGGGTCATCCGCCATCAGGGCCGATGGATCAACAAACAACCTACGGGCATCGGGAAGTTGTCTGTGAGGATGACCTTGAGGCGCTTCCTTTGCGTCTGAAAGGACGTGGATGTCGCCTAGAGGGGGGTGAATATGCGCTTTAAAATAATTACTATTTAGGCTTGAACAAATGCGAAATAAAACTAGCATTTAGTTTATCAAGCACAAAACCTAAAACAACTAGGCTCACCTATGCACACCAACAACTTACGCTTATCAAGATAAACACTTAAGTGATAGCAAGATATAGACTAGGAGACAATATGGCTATAACAAAGTAAAGTGCATAAGTAAAGGGCTCGGGTAAGAGATATCCGAGGCACACGGAGACGACGATGTATCCTGAAGTTCATACCC
>CBMN010753019.1:0-14473 GCA_000582825.1 Hordeum pubiflorum
ACCTGGGTAAAACACCAGCGTACCGATCGTCGTGCTGCCCCATGATCTCCGCTCTTTGTGCAACGTGACCTTCCCCTGCCGAACTAGAAAGGGGCCTCTGGTCCCATATGTGATCGTGTGCATCCGTGCCCCAACACAGTGGTGCCAAGCTGTCGGCAAAGGTTGTGTCTAGGATCTCACTGGATCGTTACCCTTACACTATCCCATAATCACCTGCCATTTTATTCCCATGCAATATCCGGAGACACATAAAACCCTTTCCAGAGATCTCATGCTTTACTTTTGATCTCGTGGAAATAGAAGCATGCTCCTTTCGAATCGGTACATGCTCTTTCCTCTCATCTTAGTCGGATAAATATTGGACGTTTTCATAATAAAACTCATTGTCGGGCTGCCCTACTTCCCTCTCATCTCATCCCAACAACTCTACATAGCCCACGTAAGCCTACCCTAACCCCCTCCACCTTAGAGCCATCCGATTATAATCGGAGGGCTCCAAAAAACCCTCCAAAAAACCTTCAACCCTAGCCATCCTTGCCTATTTAAGCAACTGCTACCAAGCCTAATTCTCATAGGTCAAATGTCTCCTCCAAGTTTGCTTTCAAATTCTTTCATCTTGGTTCAACCTTTCTATTCTTCATTGTTCCCGGGTGTCTCAAAAATTTTGGTCATATTCCTTGTCGTCATTCACAGCATTTGAAGACTGAAGAAGAGTTCTCCAATAAATCATATATGTTCTCTTAAGGATTCGTGGTGCTAGCTTCATGCCATCTTCTCACTTGTTTCGAGTTGTCATAAATTCCTTTCATGACCGTCCCAAATCCTGTCATGAGTTGTTTCCATTTTTGATTCTCTAAAGGCCATCATTTCAGAAGAGTTATTCATTCTGAGTTTCCAGCTTTCATTCTCCTATTATTCAAAATTGATGTCTCCGCATTCATCTCCAAATTCTTACCGGTGCATCATTCAAGTATCTCTAGTAATCTTGTGATCTCTTTGTTCTCTTGTATCTAAATTCCCTCCAGTATCTTTCTTTTGTTTTCTAATTCTTCCTAGTGATTTGTTCTCTTTTGTTTGTTTGTTTTGAATTCTTACAATGGTTCAATCGAGATTCATCTTCCTTTTTATTGTATCAATTTAGTTTTTCTTTTCAAAATCCTACCGATGGTCCGTTGAGTTCCTGTTATATCTTTCCTCAATCCTTTTGAACAAGAGTAAGTAATATGCCAAATCCAATCCTTGTCATCAATTTAATTTGATGAAGGATAGACATATAATAATTCTTATCCTTGTTTCCTCAAGGTGATTCAATTATTTCTTTTGGAGTTTGTTCATGATGAATGAATTCGCAATTCCAAGTGATTTCATCTTCTCTTTTCTGGAGTTCCAAGTTTTATCGATATATAATAACGGAGCTTCTTCCCTTTTCTTTATCGGTGTTCGAAGGAAATCATCACATGGTTTCATCTTGTCTTTTCAACCTTCACTTATTTCCTACCATTTCTTTCATTTCGAAGGTTCTTCATGGTGGTTCGTGAAGGATTTATTCCATTCTTGAAGTGCCCTTCGAGATTCTTCTCGAAGTTAAGATCTGCCAAGATATACTCGGAAATAAACATGGTGTTCAACACATGTTTTGTTTTGAGGAGTTCAAGCATGTTTCATCTTCCATTTCGGTGTGCAAATCCTTTCTACCTTGTCTTTCGAGCTGGTCTTCTGTCATTCTTGACAAATTTCCCTTTGTGTTTCATGATTCATAAGTTGTCAGGAATGAGATATTAAACCCACCATTTTCTCTTCATTCAGGAGATCCTTTCAACCCATCAATCTCTTTGTTGGAGTTATCTTGGGTTAAATTTCTCCTAAAGCCATTCCTAAGGAATGTTGCTATTGTGGTGCGTATGTATGATCGAGGTTTTCTCTTTATCCTCTCGGTGAAAGAAGTTTTGCATCTCTCAAGCATCATATTTTTCGCAAATGGCAGGCTTTAACCTCAAAAGTTTGAAATGTTTCCATAAGGTCGTTTGAAGCCTATATGTTGCTTGTTGATTCTTTCAACAATTCCCTTCAAGTCTTCTTTGCAAGGATGTTCCAAGTTACATTGCATTAGAATATGTTGGTTTCTCCTCTGTTCTTTTCGTCCCAAGTATCTAATTTCAATTATTTTGCTAAGGAAGCATTGTGTTGTTGATCTTTTCCAAGTTCCCTCCATGTTGCAAACCTCATGTTCTGCCTATCATTTCTCTTTTAATCGGAGTCACATCCAAGTGCTTTTCAAGTTCATTTTCTATGTCTTGCTTCTCTTCAACTGGAGTGGTTTCAAATTCTTTCTCGTCCTTGATGCCATTCGTTATCTCTTTGCAACCTCTAGGATTTGGTCTCACTCATTTGTCACTGAAGAAACTTTGTTTTACCTCTTTGTCTTCCTCTTCCTCTTCTTATTCCTAGATATCAGGGCGAGATCTCTTGTAAGTGGGGGAGAGTTGTGGCAGCACAAGACCGACACGTCAGATGCCTTCCGCTATTTTGGCGGTAGGTGCATGAATTATTTGGTTGTGGCATTCATCATCGCATCATTCGGATTGCATTGGCACTCCATTGCTGTCATTTTTTCAAAACATGCATCTTTCTGTAGTTGCCGCTTCTCTTCATTGTCTTCGTTGACCGTTCCGAGTCCAACCACACACTTGTATGCGCCCGCCGCATCGTTAAATAATTATTTTTCAAGTAGGGTTAAAACGTTCTCAGAATGGGTTGAAAGTTGATGTGAGGTCTTAATATTATGTAGGTAGACCGCCTACAAAATTTCGTCACGTTCACAAGTGGTTTGGTAACCCCAACCGTTAAACTATAGTGACACTATAGCTGGATAAATATGAGATGTTTTCGTAATAAAAATTGTTCTCGGGTTGACTGACTTCCCTTTCATCTCAGCCCAACAACTCTACATAGCCCAGCTAAGCCTACCCTAACCCCTCCTCTGCTCCGGAGCTGTCCGATTGAGATCGGAGGGCTCCAAAAAACTTCCAAATCCTCAACCCTAGCCATTCCTGCCTATTTAAGCAACCCCTACCCTGCCTAATTTGGAACCCTACCCCCTGTGCCTCATTTTCCATGTGCAGCCTCTCCACCACCGCCACTTGTCTGCCTTCTCCAACCTCCAGCCGCGGTGGCCCTGCGAGCACATCATGGGTCCGCTCGAGCCCATCCGGGCCCGAGCCAGCCCACGCGCCGCCGCCGCTAGCGCCCGCGCCCAAGCTCCCCTTCCCCCGCCACCTGCTCGCCCTCGCGCTGGATCTCCCATAGACCGGCGTGCTGCTGGAGACTGTTGCAGGACTAGGCCGACCATGCCGCCCCCTCTCCTTTCTCATCATCTCTCTCCCTTTCCCCTCTAACCCTCTCTCTCTGTTGCCGCCATGGACAGGCGCCATAGTTGCTACCCGAGCTTGGAGCTCGCACCGCCACCTCTCCTCGCCACCGCCTCCAGCAAGATCTGGTGCCCAAGTCCCCTCCCGTGGTTGGATCCAGCCTAATCCACCCTCCTGCATGCTCTTCTGCCGACCGTCGACCCCGCCGCCGTGCCGAACCCTCGTCATGGCCTCTTCTTCGCTTTCCAGTACACCGTCGTCTCGGGATCTGCCAAGCCTTCCCAGAAAACGGCATCCGGAACCTCTCTGTCATAGTTTTCCCGCGAGGTCAAATTTTTTCGTGTGTCCTCAGATTTTTCACATCATATTGCATTTTGTGATGATGGTAACTTTGTGCATGTTTGTCCGATGGAAATGATCTTTATATGAGAAGTGATCTACTCTCGGTGTACTTCATGATGGTTGCATTTGCATCCATGATAGGATTCGTCTGCATGTTGTAATCTGTGATTCAAAATTGCATCATGTCGTAATCTGCAGAAAACTGTTAAAACATTAAAACTTCTGTTGATCATTACCACCAATCCATTACTCATATGCATATGATTCCTTCATGTGTTTTGCAATATGCAATGTTTAATTTCTTTCCATGCCCATTGATGCCATGTCAAGCTTTTGTATCATGTCTATTTCTTTCTCTTAAGTGGCTACCATGATATAAATACATTCCTGTTAACAGAAAGTTCCATTTTATAAAAATCATAGTAACTAATAAATGCATCCTATGAATTAGTGCCTATGAAGTAAAATGAACAATGAAATGTCTAATGCATGTACATATATTTTTCATAAATATTAAAATTTGTTTACTTACTGTTTAGCGCATCCTAATTCAGTATCATAATTTTACTATTTTGCAAATCCCAGATTTTACCGAAGTCCCTAAAACTTAGCAAAACATTGCATTTTGCATAAATAATATTAAATTAACCTTGATGCCAATGAATCTGAACCTTATATGAAAACTGTAGCATGTTAAACCTACTGTAAATGCATATCCTTTTCATACATTTTAGCATCATGCATATTGATGTTCCCTTGCTCCCAAGTAGGCATCTTGTTGTTTTGAGATTATAACTAAAACTTCTGTTGATTGTAATTTTTGAACCGTGACTCTGTTTTGATCATGTCATACATGATACTTGCTTAGGTTTCCATGTTGTCTCATAATTTCCTGCCGCAACCATGATTAAAATGTTTGTGATTGTTTTTTACATGCATTTTAAATTAATGGCATGCTAAACTTTTGGTGTGCATATCTTTTAAACCGTAGCTCCGAATTAAATAAATTATCCATGTAACTTGACTAGAAAAATGTGTGAGATAACATGGTGCGCTTAATTTGAAAGTTTAACAATAATAAAATATGGTTTAGGGCATGAAAGTACCAAATTCGAAATTTGCATATGCGGATCTCCGGAATTGTGATGTGTTGTTTTGGGCCTCATTTAAACTTACCTAGATAGGTAGTTCATTTATGCTTCCCCGCTTGCCAGGATAAACAACATTTAATCTTGTCATGTACATAAACATGAGTGAATTAAATAAGATGATTGTGGAGTTTTGTCAATATGCAATAATGTGCGGAATTTGGTTATTGCATCTTGCCATGACTTATTAAACCGGACATGCAACATACTTCGTTTTGTATCATGTCATGGTTATGCTTGTGCATTTACCATGTCATTTGCTTCTTTCTGGTTGTACTTCTTCTTGATAGTTCCGGTTATGTTTTGAGTGTGAGGATTTGTTCGATTATGCTAGTTCGATTACTTCAAAGATTCTATCTTATTCCAAGCGGGCTTCCACGCAAGTTGGCCATTACCTTGGATATCACTACTATATTTGCTTGCTAGTTGTCTTGATGCTATCTCTATGTCTCGCTACCTATCACTTGTTTGTCAGCCTCCCAAATTGCCATGATACAGCCTCTAACCTCCATCATCCTAGCAAACCATTGTTTTACTATGTTACAGCTTTGCTCAGCCCCTCTTATAGCGTTCCTAGTTGCAAGTTGTTCCATGTTGGTACATGGATATCTTGGGATATCACAATATCTCTTATTTTATTAATGCATGTATATACTTGGTAATTTGTGGAAGGCTCGGCCTTTTGCCTGGTGCTTTGTTCCATTCATGCCACCCTAGTTTCCATAATACCGGTGTTATGTTCCTGGATGAGCGCTCCTAACATATTTGGGGTTTTATGGGACCCCCTAAATAATTCGTCTATGAATAAAACTCTTCCAACAAGGCCCAACTTTGGTTTTAACTCTACTTAATAACAACTAAAACTTGCGTAGAGACTTTCCGGACACCGCGGATAATTAATCAACACACCCGGCAAGTGCTCCTCATGATTATTGGCCCACCCACCTAGCAGTCGACGGTGCCGCCTCAGGGATACTCGAGGTCTTTTGGCTATTGTCCACTTTACATAGACAGTTGTGTCCTGAGAAAGAGCTATGCGCGGCTCTTATAGAGGTGTCAACACACCGTGTGGTCTTGCTGGATTTGTTTTACCGTAGTCGAAAGTCTTGGCACCGGGATCCGAGGATACTTCAGGCTATCTCGAGGTTGAGGTCTTTCAATGCAGCTTGTGGTAATTTATGATGGACGAGTTAGAGCACCACTACAGGGTTAAATCTTTCGCAAAGTTGTGCCCACGGTTATTGGCGAGTTGGAAAATTTATAATATCTGGTTGTAGAGAATTTGACACTAAACTCAATTAAAATACACCAACCACATGCTTAACAATGATCTTCTCTTTTCGAGGGAGTTCGCAAAGAGAACACGGTGGAGTTATATATGACTCGTAACTAGCTGTTTAGGATCACTTCTTGATCATATTAATTTGTGACCGTATATGCATAGTTTACTCTTCGTATTCTTGTACTCGTAAGTTAGACACATACAAATGCTTAGTGCTTGCTGCTACCTCACCTCTTAACCATTCCATACCCTTTAAACTTTGCTAGTTTTGGTACTCATGGTAATGAGATTGTTGAATCCCATAAAGGCTCACAAATTACTATAACAACATATGCGGGTACAGTAAAGCGATGCTTTGACGTGAGAGCGATCTATGATTTCTATTTGGAGTTATTCTTCTTCTTCGATGATCATAGGATGGGTACCCGGTTGGCAACATGGGATTAGTAGGGTGGACGTCGTTCTTCTTTCATTTGATTTCATCCGTAGTCTGAGCCTGCTCTTTTGTATGACGATTGCTCTGTATTGATGTGTTCATGATGTAGCTTGGGGCGAGTGTAAGACTTTATCTTGTATTCTCATCTATTCAGTACATGGTATGCTGTAATGATATCCACCTTGCAAAATGTCTCTGATATGTGCTTCTATCCCTGGCGGGACTTCTATGTTCCTCGAGGACAAGACCACATATTGGGCGTTACAATAGTTATGCAGGGCATATCGTGCAACGAGCGCGATTGAGGGTGGGCCCTAGCAGGCAGCGGAAGCAAGCTTCACGTCCTTCACGATCGGTATGGTTTAGTGCCGCGTTGTGTTCATCGCCAACACCCAACAGAAGATAGAGAGGGATGGGGCTATAAAAGCCAATGGAAAAGGTGAGAGACAGAGGTATATTTCTATGAATTTTAACAACTTGTATTATTCAATTGTAGTTAGTAGTGATTGTGAATACGAATATGGATGGCATATTTGGTTCATATTTGAAATGATGTAGTGTAGACATTGTTTGGTTGGAATATAGTGCACAAAAGTATATGACTTATTGATTATGTTGATATATTTTTAAGCATGGCTCATGGGATGATAAATTTGGTCATGTCGTCTTCTCCAAATTGGTTTTTGGTTGTTGAAGAAGTTGTTCAGGTATGTGATGGATTATGTTATATGTATCCAGTTTGCTTTATATTTTGTTCTTGTAAACATACATGCATCTAAAATTGTAATTGTTTCATTCTAGGAAATGTTTTTGGTTACAGATGGGGGAACATATTTGATTAACTGGAGAAATGATGGTTGGGATCCACTCTTTGAAGATGTCAAAGCCTTTTGCACCAAAAATGACATTACAATACTAATATGGATGCCATCTTTATAAAATGGGGGAAATCAAGAAAAGATGGGACAAACAATGTCACTATTGATCATATTTTCCATATGGACACCATCTATGCTGCTATAGACTCCGTCGCCAGAAAGTTTGATCATCGTTTTAATGAGGTATCTTCAGAGCTGCTCCAGAACTTGTCTTTTCTTGACTCTAGAGACTCATTTTCTAGGTTCATGTGAAAAAGGTTGAGACTCACCGAGATTTATAAAGAGTATTTCTCTTAGTATGAACATGAACATATAGATGATAACCTTGAGCTATTCATTATTCATACGAGAAGAAAAGAAAACTTTTCATGATATTGCAAGCTTGGCTAAAAAGATAGTTGAACTGGAACGATACATCATGTTTCCTATGATTTATCGCCTCATTGAGTTGGCATTGCTGGTACCAGTAGTGATGGCAACAATTGAAAGAGCCTTCTCAGCAACGAAAATCATTAAGACCGAGTTGCGCAACATGATGTTTGGTAGTTGGCTTAACTATTTGATGGTGTGTTACATTGAGCGAGGAGGGATATTCAAAAGTCTTCATCGTGGTAAAATTACGAAAGATTTTCAGAAAGATGGTAAGGCATTACCATTGCCTAGGTCTTCTAGACATCATTGTAAGTTTGATTATCTGTATGTTTCAGATTATCGAGTAAAATTTCTTGCTGTTTTGCGTCAGTGGGTTTTGATATGCCTCGTCAAAAATATTTTAGGCTATGTTATGCACATGCTTGAGATTTATCATATTTAGTGATAATTGATAAAAAAGGATGATTTATATGCACATTTATGGTTACAAGCAGAATCTAACCCTAGGGTTTGATATTTTTTAATAGATAGATACATATATATTTTTTAGTTGTTTGGATTTACATCATTGAGGTTAGCTTTAGTTGGTTTTTTAGCAAAAGCTATAGTTGGTAAAACTTATAAGAATAACATCCCAAATCCAGGGTAAGTATTTTTGTATTGATTAACTATACATGGGCCGAAAATGTTCAATGGTGGTCAAATGTGACGATGACCCGTCAAAGAAAATCTAGTTTCTTTTGACAAAAAAATCTATTGACGATGTAGCAGTAATTTGATAGCTAAAAAATGACCCAGGTCAAACAAAAAACGGTCGGGTTTCCATGGTGCCTGTCTTGATTTTATGATCATCTATCCATGCATGTTGTCACGATCCAATATTAATTTATCGCTAGGATCTTTGGACATTTTCCCTTTTCTATTGTCACTACTAATTAGAGGGACTAATAATATCTATCTTTAGAGTCGCCCTTGCTCTTTTTATTCTCTAACCTCACAGACTTCGTTTCACATCCTATCCTTACGAGTTTTCCTCGCCTTCGTTGATCCTAACTACTAAACCCTAGACCTAGATACTACTCCCTCCATAGCAAAATATAAGTCTTTTTAGAGATTTCACTACGAACTATATACAGAGTAAAATGATTGAATCCATACTCTAAAGTATATATGTCTATATACATCCGTATCTAGTCTGTAGTAGAATCTCTAAAAAAGATTTATATTTAGGAATGGAGGGAGTAGTGGGTAATGGACGTCAAGTACCCCAACGGCTTCGTAAAGAAGGTGATGCACGCGGCCGTGGCGCTGGCGGTGGAAGGGGTGAAGTACAAGGAGTGCAGTAGGAATCATGCGCTGGCTAGAGGTGGGCACGTCATGGACTGATGTGGGGAGTGGATGCCGTTGGGGGACCTCAGCCCTGCCGACGCCCCATCATACAAGTGCGCGGCATGCGGCTGCCACCGCAGCTTCCACCGCAAGGTGATGACAGAGAGGTCGCCGCCGCTGCCGCCCATGGCGACGACCGTGCTCCATGGCCTGCCACAACGCAGGAAGTAGGAAACACCATAGGACTGGCTCCCAGGCGCCGACTCTGACACCGACTCGGATGATACAGAGTATGACTCGGAAGCCATGGGGTACGACGACGAGCGCTCTGTCTCCCCACCGCATCAGCCTCCACCTGCGTACCATCCAGTGCCGATGGCGCAGTAGCCGCCTGCGTACATCTCTTCTGTGCAACACAGCTGCCCGCCGGAGGCACTTCAAATCTATAGGTTCCCCGCCTAGCTCTCGCCGGCGACAGCACCACCGCCCCATGGGGTTATGTCGGCGAGAAATCGGTCCCGCACCACATTCACCGGCTGCCAGAAGATGCGCATGCAGGAGCTGTCGGAGCACCTGGGGTGGCACCTGCAGAAGCGCGATAAGGACATCGTCGAAGCGATGAGCTAAGACATCAGTGTCAACAGGAACGTCTTCAGAAACTAGATGCACAACAAGAAGCGCAAGTAACCCAGCGGCCACAGTGCCTCCGCTGCAGCCTCCTCCGCCGTTGGACCATCTAGTCTCCTCCCACCACCGTCACACCATCAGTGTTAGAATAAATCTTTTCCATGCGTCTAGTTTCTCTGCCATGGCAACATTCGGCTGCCATGGAAGCATTTATCCGTTCTGCTGCTGTGGGACGTTTTTCGGCTGCCATGACAAGCCTTTTTTATGTTAGCGTTTTGTGCTATTAGCTTAATTACTTTGAGAGATTTTTGTGGCGCACTCGATCCATTCGTGGGATGTCACGAACCTGTCGGGGTCGCAGGCGTTGCACGTTTCCCTTGTACCAGAATAAAAGTGGTGAAAGAAATGAGAAAAGTCGTAATAGCACATGGTGCAAAAAACTCTGACTGTCTCTTTGTTCTTTGTGTTCATCGAGCGAGTGTGAGTTGTTTGTTTGTGAGAGGAGATTGCCAACAATTGGCATCAGAGTCTTTTTGTGTGATCGGAGACAACCACACAGCCCCCCTCGGCACCACCGCGAGCTAAGATCACCAGTGACAACGAAGAGCCGGGGCGGATCGTGGAGACTTCGCGTGGTACGCGAGGGCCGGGAGGCACGCCCTGGTCCATGCCCACATGTACCAACTACAAACATTGGCCCTCCTAATATGAAGGTGATGCACGAGGGACGCTAGGGGCGATCAAGATCGGCACCACTGTATGAAGTGAAGACAGGCTAGCCCTTGATGCGGTCCTTCATGGTGTTCCCCTCGAAATGAAGACGACACTCACCACCAAGCCCACGACCAGGACACCTTGGAAGCTGAGTGGCACACTTCTACGAGGCCACGCCTGCAATGCTGTCAAACCATTACAACGACATCCAATTCACCGACTACGAGATGGTGTATGAATTTGACATGCGCATCATAGGCATGGTGGTACAGCTCAACAAGGCGACCCGAGAGAAGCGTGTTGTACGTAGGTTCCTATCCGCTGTTCCTAAGAAATACTCATAGATTGCCATGTTAATTGAGATGCTTGCTGACCTCAACACACTCACTGTTGAGGAGTTGACGGGATGCCTGAAGGCGACGGCGGAGCGGTCAAACTAAGCCAGACCGACAACATCATGGGGTGGTTGTTCCTTGATACATCTCAAATGTATTTCTCCTGGGTCACCTCATTGATAATAACCACCATGACCGAGATGCACAAGGCAAAGTCATACATGATATCATAGTCAGTGAACTGGATGTCTCTGTAATGCTTTGACAGTGTCACGGGCATGGCCTCGTAAACGTGTGCCACCGGGTGTCCAAGGTGTCCTTGGTCATGGGCTTGGTGGTGAGTGTCATCATCATTTCGAGTGGAACACCATGGAGGGCCGCCTCAGGGGCTAGCCTGTCTTCACTCCGGATGATGGTGTCAATCTCGATCACCTTCCAGCAGCCCTTGGACATCACCTGCATATAAGGAGGGCCCAATGTTTGTAGTTGGTACAGGTGGGCATGGGCTAGGGCGTGCCTCCCCTCCCTCGTGCACCACCCGAGTCTCCACGATCTGCCACAGCTATTCAACGTCACTGGTGATCTTAGCCCGCGGTGTTGCTGAGGGGGGGGGTTGTGTGGTCAACTCCCATCACGCAACCAATTGTTGGCGATATCCACTCACAAAGAAACAACTCACACTCGCTCGATGAACACAAAGAACAAAGAGAGACCACGTGCAATTAAGACTTTTCTCATTTGTTTCACCTCCTTTCATTCTAGTACAAGGGAAACGTGCAGCGCCCATGACCCTGACAAGTTCCTGACATCCCACGAATGGATCGAGCGTGCCACAAAAATCACTCAAAGTAGTTGAGCCTAACACCAAAAAACGCTAACATAAAAAAGGTGTGTCATGTCAGCCGGAAAACGTTCCATGGCAGCGGAATGGATAAATGCTTCCATGGCAGCCGAATGTTGCCATGGCAGAGAAACTAGATGCATGGAAAAGATTTATTCTAACACTATGGTGTGACGGTGGTGGGATGAGACAGGATGGTCCGACAACGGAGTTGGCTGCAGCAGAGGCATTGTGGCCGCTGGGTTACTTGCGCTTCTTGTTGTGCATCTAGCTCCTGAAGACGTTCCTACTAATGCTGATGTTGTGGAACCTCGTGATGATGATGTCCTTGTCGTGCTTCTGCAGGCGCCACCCCAGGTGCTCCGACAGCTCCTGCATGTGCATCTTCTAGTTAACAGTGAACGTGCTGTGGGACCGCTTCCTCACCAACACAACCCCATGGGGCGGTGGCACCGTCGCCGGAGAGAGCTCGGCAGGGAGCCTCTGGATCTGCAGTGCCCCTGGCGGGCGGCTGTGTCATGCAGAAGAGATGTACGTGGGCGGCTGTTGCGCCATCGGTGTCGGATGGTACGCGGGTGGAGGCTGAAGTGGTGGGGGAGATGGAGCGCTCGTCGTTGTACTCTGTGGCATCCGATTTGTACTCCGTGCCATCCAAGTCGGTGTTAGAGTTGGCACCTGGGAGCCAGTCCTCCGGTGTCTCCTCCTCCCTCCATTGTGGCAGACCATGGAGCACGATCGCTGCCATGGGCGACAACGGTGACGTTCTCTCCGTCATCACGTTGTGGTGGAAGCTGCGCTGGTAGCCGCAGGCTGCACTATTGTGTGACGATGCGTCAGCAGGGTTGATGTCCCCCCCAACGACATCCACTCCCCATAGCCGTCCACAATGTGCCCACCACTAGACATCGTGTGGTTCTTGACACACTCCTTGTACTTCACCCCTTCCACCGCCGGCGCCTTGGCCGCCCGCCTCACCTTATTGACGAAGCTATTGGGGTACTTGAAGCCCATGGCCTCAGCTTTACAAAGATTACCCACTAGTGTCTAAGGCTTGGATTTACTCGTTAGGATCAACGAAGCCGAGGAAAGCTCATAAGGATTTATAGGATGTGAAACGAAGTCTGTGAGGTTAGAGTATAAAAAGAGCGACGGTGACACTAAAGACAGATATAATTAATCCCTGTAATTAGTAGTGACTAAAGAAAATAGAAAATTTCCAAAGATCATAGCGATAAATTAATATTGGGTCATGACAATATGCATGGACCGTTGATCATAAAATCAGGACATGCACCATGGAAACCCGACCGTTTTTTATTTAACCTGGGTTATTTTTTAGTTGTCAAATTACTACTACATTGTTAATAAAAAAATTGTCAAAAGAAATAGATATTTTTAGGGGTCATCGTCACATAGATGGACAAGATGCATGTAGACCACCATTGTACATTTTTTCCCCATGTATAGTTGTTAATCTATACCAAACTAATTACCCTGGATTTGGGGTGTTATTCTTATAAAATTTACCAACTATAGATTTTGCAAAAAAAGGAACAACTATAGCTAACCTCAAAGATGTAAATCCAAACAACTAAATATCCCAAATGATAATGTCCACACATGTGGCATGTTTGCACTTCGCCCATACACGTCGATCCACGTTGATTCTTTTTGCACGAATCTTGACAACGTTTGATATTTTTTATGTGCCACGTAGCCATCATCGTGTGTGTGTGTGTGGCCATTTCACAGTTCGCCTGGACACCCGTTTGCACACACGCAGCATGCGGTTGACACCCCCGATGTGCGGTGGAATGGGCGTCGCGGACGCATGCCCCGCACGATCGCCTCATCGACATATTTCACGGAAGGGCGGCAGTTCCCCCCGTCTCCTCTTCCCACCCCCCTCCATCCCCTTTTGCATTCGATAGTAGAGAACAGTTCTTGGATGAAGCAGCGGTGATTCCACGGCATAGAAGAGCAGAGGCGGCGGCGGAAGTATCGTGGGGACTCGTGGCCGTCGCTGGAGCTCAAGCAACCGGAGCATCGTCGCCAGAGCCTTCACCGCGCAGAGGTACGGTGCTTTGATTGATCTCAATCTGCCTCGCCTCCCTTCCTCTGCTTCAAATCCATTGGGATTCGAGTGGATTTGAGGGAGCTCGAGTATGCCCCGGTGATGGGGAGTCGCCGGTGTGCCATTAGGCCAGCATTAGCAAGTGTCATTGTCGCAGCGGTGGAAGTCATGCCGGCGAGAGTTGCCCGTTTCATGCGATTCATTCTCTGTTTTCAGAGATTATATGTCTTCAAGTCTAGATTGCAGTGATTTGTCGTAGTTCATGTTGTCGATTTTTGTTCATTTCATGGTCTCGTAGGTAGTGATTCGCTGTTTTAGGGGTTGTGTTTGATTGAAATCCGGGTCAGAGAGGATGGGAAGAACCCTAGATTTAGGTTGCCATGCTGGAATGTGCATTTTGTTGTAGGTCAATGGTAGTTGATTGTTTTGTGAAAATCACTCATTTGCCATTTTGATATGTGTAAATAGGGCAACTTGAATCTCATGGCTTAACTACAATTTTCCGCACTGTTTAGTTAGTACATGGCAACTGTCTCTAATAACCCAAACTGGTAGTTGCCATGTTTTTGCAGTGATAAAGGAGCAATTGCCTATTGTGCTTGTAAGCAGCTGGCAACTATCTCTTTACCACAAGATATTATTTGCCATGTCTTTTTTTAGTGTTTCATGGCAACTGCCTGGTGTGCTTAGGAGCATATGGCAACTCCCACTTTACCCCAAGATATTA
>CBMN010753021.1:0-10083 GCA_000582825.1 Hordeum pubiflorum
ATTTACGAAGTCATCGTAGGCACCTCGTCGTCAACGGAAACGTCTCCTCCTACTGAATGCGCATCGCCGGAAATCCTGAACTAATAAAAGTAACTTAACTTGTTCATTTCTATGCGGCCTGTAGATGTTTTGCTATGTTAATTAAGCTACATTCCCAATAAAAATGAGCTATGTTGAGACAAAAAAAAAGTGAGCTGGTCTTGGCTGAAATACGGTTCTTATTCCAACCGAGCTAAAAAAGACTCGTCCTCGGACATGGAGTTTTTTTATCCCGAGCTCACATGCCCCCGATGAATAGTAAAATCCCAAAAATAGTAAAAAAATCAAAAAATTATGAATTGTTTTCGTGATAAACATTGATGAATGATTCAACTGCGTGCAAAATTTTGTGATGAAATGACATTCATGGAGGTTTGGGCAAACGAAAAAAATTATGCTCCAAAAACACCATTGTTGGAAGCATTTTGAAGCATCAATTTTGTTATTTTTGCCCAGACCTTCACGAATATCATTTCATCACACAATTTTGCATGTTGTTAAAACATTCATCAATGTTATCACAAAAAAACAGTTTTTTTATTTCTCTTACTATTGTTTTTGGATTTTACTGTAGGGAGCATGTGAGCTAGGGATCAAAAGAGCACTTTTAAATCATACTCAACTTGTTCCTGTTGAATAGACTTGAGTGATTTATGGTGCTTGAGCTTTTCTTACAGCCCTATTTGCTGCAGGAAACAGACACGTCCAAAATGTGCATTAATAGACTTATACAACCATTAACTTTTGAACCATTCACTACTAAGAAAAAACCTAGTAGTAGTAGCGTCGGGGATGGTGCTAGCAGTAGCATGCCCACCTACAACTAAAGCGCTACAACTAATATTTAGCAGTAGCGCGGGATAGTCCATGCTACTAGTAATTATCTTAGTAGTAACGTGGGGTTTTGCCCCATGGTACTGCTAAATAGCAGCAACGCTTGTTTTTGCCCCGCACCACTACTAATTGTGCGTATTTTTTATATTTATATTTTATTATACACGGTTATATAAATTATTATACAACGTCAATAAAGAGGTTGTGGAAGAAAAAATGATTAGATTAAAGTGGATGAATGTAAGTGTTCTAATCCGTGTCATATAATAACTCATCATCTGTAGTCACATTACAACTCATCATCATCTTAATTATATAACAATTCATCATGTGTAGTCATATAATAACTTTTTCGTCATTCTAGCACATGCCAAGTTAACCACTACTACATAATTATTATTATGAATAAATTCCGAGCACATGACAGGTACTAGGACCTACTCCTCTCTCCTAGGTAAAATTTCATAAAACAGGAAAACCCCTCAGTCGCCATGATGAAGCACAATGATCCAATTATCTCCAATTTGTGGCCTCCATCCTTCAATTTGGAGTTTTTCTCGTGGTTTGCGTTCACTCGAGTATGGATAATTAAAATTTGCCCTGAAAGGGCAAGCAATTGTCATCTCACCTCTGATATTCGTCAACGGAGGCACAACATCAGTTGGGAGGTTCTATTGAAGAACATAATAGTAACATAGTTAGCAATGTAGTTTACTTAGGAAGAATGTACGAAAAAGATGCACTAGTGACACAATAGTAAAAAAATCTTACCAAAATATTTGCACGAATGTTAGTAGCGCTCAACCTATGCACTAGTCACATGTACCATGTATAATTTCGGCCAACTTCATAATAGATGTTCTTAGAAGACATAACATCATTAACAAAGGAGACAATAATATTTTTCTCCTCCCAAATTAACTCTGATCCATAAGTGTAGTACGTCACGTCTACTATCTTCCGTGTATCTCTCGAAGAAAGGAAAAAGCTGTCAATTACATATGAATAAGGTAAGTATGGGTGAATAACAACTATTTTTAAATGAGCAATATAGACTATTTAATAAATTTGTTTGAAAACTCACACGGAGGTAGAATCGGAATCATGTCAAGATCCACCTAAATGTATTTATCATATTGAATACCGGTGACTTGATCATATTGACTAACTTATACTTCCTCCGTCTAGGTACATTCATTTGAGCGTCAACTAATTCCCAATGGAGGGATTGCATTCATACAATAGGCATGTGAATCTTGGTTTATCAACATGGTTGACACATAAATATACAAGTTCAATGGTATCGGTAGATGGGCGCGCACACAGAGAGAGTGTGTCTGTGTGGGGGGGGCATATCGGCCAAACCACTCGTAGTGTTTTGCAGCTCGAGCTCATGTGCTCTCGCATGAACAATAAAATATATATTTTTATGAAAATAATCAATAATGATGCAAGGTTTGGACAATGAACATGAATGTGTGCTACAACTGCATGACATTGTACAAAAGTCACAATTAGAAGATACAAAACATGTACATTTAAAAAAAAGACTTTCTTTTAATTTTGTTTTACCGTTCATGTGGGAGCATATAAATGCCAAGCTCTATCTTAAGTTTCCTTCGTGGAATTTGTTATTTTGTAGAGTCCATGTTAGCAGAAAACACAACCTCTAGTCGGCAAACCATTTTGAAATCGCCAAGGACAAAAAAATGAATGATTTTACAAGTTTGGAGTATGGTTCCATGCTAATTGGAAGTTGTAACACAAAAGGTGAACTTGAAGCAAAATAAGGATCGAAAAGTAAAAAAATTTCATAGTTCGCTATGCTAAATATAAAACCATGAAGTACTGAGAAAAAAGAACAAATCATGCAACGAGGTGATGGCTCTATTTTATGTGCATTTTTAGAGCTCAATTGTTGCATATTATCTTCTTATATCAGTGAACCAAGTACATGTCCATTATGCATGATTTTCGGTTTATACTCTTTCATTGTGAGTGTTGCATAGCTTGTCGTTTCATTAATTTTCTATGTTTTGTTGTGTCTACAGGTGTTTGCCGTAACCATGGGTCAAGCACAATGAAAAGGCCAAGGATGGGCTTAATACGGCGGGCTCAAAAATGGCATTTTCCAAAGTTCTTAAAACGAGGATCTAATACCACAGTGAATCGGTGTTGTTCACGTGATTCAAACGAGCCCACTAACATTGTAATCGGGGTTTGAGTGAAGAATGATGACAAATTTACTAAAGGGTCTAGAGCCAAAGATGACGCACATTAACACCGCACTGGGTCGTATCACCCCCCGAAAATCCCAAAATCACCCAGATCAAACATGATTCTTCATGTATTCCGTATCCTTTTGTTCCTTGTCCATCAAGGGAGGTATTGGGAAATGTTTTCCTTATCTAGGGCCCTTGGATCAAAGGAGAGAAGCTACATCTCACATGAGGCTTTGTGAGAGCCCTTCAATCCTAACCGCCACCACAATCCCATCATTTATCCAAGGTTAGATCACATCACCTTCATTGCTGCTCCAACACCACCTCCATAGAATAAGGGATAAAATCAAGAAGAAGGAAGAGGAGGCTCTATCACCGCGTCACACCGGTCTTCAGTCGGTGTCGTATCCACCACGCCATTGCCATTGGTGCCATCTCCATCGTGCCATCTTCAACGGTGCCGCCTCCACCAACACCGTCATGGCCTTCTCCTTCCCCTTCTTGATGACTACTTATAACTTGACCCTCTCCTCTATGTTATCCATCTACATGTTTGAGTAGTTGTATTTGTTCTCGGTGATATGGATGAACTCATTTATGATTAGAATTAAATTCCTTTACGTGATCCAATATCTTCTGTTTATGTTCGAGTTAATATATCCTTCATGAATGTTGAGATGAGGCCTAACTCACATTTTTGCAAAGATTGGCCATGGAACGTACTATTGTTTAGGTCACGTTGTTGAGGTAATTCGAGGTGACAATAAAATCCTCTCTTCCTCGCGCTGCAAATCGATAGGGGACTAAAGGAAGCCCCACTAGTTGGTAGCGTCCATGGGGAAACCCTTAATTACTCGTAGTGAAAACCGGCATGGGGAAACTATGATGGTGGCATATGTGATACAGAGTCAACTACGGGTAGAATGTATCTGTACCAGGAACTGCCCAGTTAGAGAAATAAAGAGTAGCTTATGGATACGACAGAGAACTATACTCTGCATATGTTGCGCAAATCATATTAGTATTGATGACTCTGAAATCCTAAAGAAAACTTTACTCAAGCACCGCCCTTACTAACTTATTATATTTTTATTCTCGTTTTTACTTTTATGTTTGTAGTTTAGGTAATACCTTTTTATTTGTTTCCCTAGCAACCGATAGATTGGAATATTTTCAAACTCTAGTTTGGGTGCGTAGGGAACTACATTAGTGCAACGTAGTTGCGGGGTTAGTAGTGCTTTCTTTTTCGCTCCTTGTGGGTTTTGACACTTCGCTTATCACGAAATTGCTACAACACCCTATGTTGTTGCAGGACATCACGAGGCAAGAGTGGGAAGGGAGATCAATCACTGCTTCTTGAGTAATGGTCATAATAGTTTAAAAGTTTTGTTCCCCAGCGTTTCCGGAACTGCTCCCAAGAGGAGATTCTCTGCCTCCTTTCTCGGCAAGTATTGTTTTAGGGTCATCATCATTTCGTTTGCCACTCCGGTGGTGGGAGTATTCGAGGACCCCAACTGCTAGTTGCTTTCAGAGGCGTTGCATCAATAGTGGAGCAACGCCACATCAGAATAATTTGCCTATGTCTTGCCCCATCTTGGCGATGCTCTAATCGGCGACACCAAGGAGCATTTGGCTTGGTCTTTGGATTGGTGAGATTTATGTCTGGTGGTAGGCGCCCGACCGTCCGCTAGGGTGGTGTTGGCATGCAAATGTAGTTGTGTTTGATGTCTTGCAATGGGTTCTATGGATGGCGGCAGACGGCGGTGTTCTCTTCCTTGTCCGCATCGGATGAAGTTGACGGAGCCAGGATCTAGTGGTCATGTGGAAGAACCCGGTCGATGTGCCACAAAGCCTCGGTCTCGTTGCTAGTGGTGGTCCGGCTCATCGGTCAACAAGCATCATTGTATGCGAAGGGGCTCCCCTAGATCTGGGTAAGACGGTGGTTCTCCTTTTTCTTCGGCGTTGCCTTGGTGGCGACGGAGGATAATGGCATGCCACGATTCAGCGCAAGATTCTCCAAGAGTGAAATTGTAGTTTTACTCCTTGCGGAATCCTTGATGCCAAAATGCAAGACACCAATGTATGTCTCATGTTGTGACCACATATGTACTCTCTCTAATGTGTTTGTCTAATGGAATATATGTGGCTATTTAAAAAAAGGAAAGTATTAGTTCTAGCTCAATTTATAGTCAACTAGTTCCAACACAATTATTTTCAACAACCCACACTAAGGGACAACTACAAGCTGTGTGGTGGCCCAAATTCTATTTATATCGCTATATAGTCTGGGTATCACCCTCGCACTCCACATGAGAGAAAACCATATTCGCCGATCGCAGTGCCAAACTATTGAGGAATCGCACGGAGCAAGGATGCGAGCGGCAAGGCAAGGTCAGCCCACGTCCAACTTACACATTGCGGCCAACCACTTTAGGGAACCTTCCAGAAGATTTCCTGAACCGCGTTTTTTCTGTGATTTTTCTTTTCTTGTTTTTCCTTTTCTTTTTTTCTTTTTTTATGCTTATGTTTCTCCTTTTCTTTTCTTTTCTTTTTTCAAGCTTTATCTTCCTGAAAATTGTGAAATTTCAAAATTTCTCGAATTTTAAATTTGTTCAAAATCTTGAGAACCATCCAAGTTTTTCAAAAAAAAAAAAATTAAAAAAATGTTCAAAATATCAGAAAAAGTTTGGAATTTTAAAATTGTCTCCTTAATTTTAAAAAAAGTTCAAAAATTTCAAAAAGGTTCAGAATTTCAAACATTGTTCATGATTTAAAAAAATCGATTTTTAAATTAGTTCACAATTTCAGAAAATGTTCGAGAACTTAAAAAAAGTTCTCGTATTCAAAATTTGTACACAAATTTTAAAATGGTTCATATTTTTAGAATTTATTCACAAAATCAAAAACTGTTCTCGTTTTGAAATATAGTTCAGAAATTCAGAAAAATAATTATTTTATTTTTTTTGCAGATTAAAAAATGTTTGGGGAATATCAAAAAATGTTCGCATTTTGAAAAAAATGTTCACGTTTTCAGAAAATTTACGCAAGTTTGGAAAATGTTCATATTTGAAAAAAAAGTTCTAAATTTAAGAACTTATTCCCTTTTTATAAAAAATATCAATTTAAGGAAATATCACAATTTTCAAGCAATGTTCATTTTTCTAAAAAATATTCGATATGTGGCTAAAGATAGGTCATTAGAGTTTTGTGGTGTTATAATTGACACGCATTCAACATCGAGAGATAATGAGTTCGATAACGTGCGAGCTCTACTTATTGTCGATATTTACGACCCCCGTGATACAGTGCCTCGTTTACCAATGAGCCGGCCCAGTCGGTGCCTGTCCCTTGTGCGGCATGCGATAATCGGCCGCAATGAGCGCCATATAGGAGTTCGCCAAAACCTATTAACACAAGATCTAGCTTTCAAAATCTCGATGCGAGAAATCTAACGATGACAACATTTTAGTATTTGGACTTATGGTTTAAGAGATCAAATGTATAAATCCATTCTATCTAGTAAATCACTATTTACCAAATCAGATACTTGTGAATAGATGGACTCGATCTAACAAATTTATGAAAAATGAATAAAACTTTCAGGTTGCGACAAGTGATACACACGTAGTGCCCACTTGTCAGCACCTCAAAACGTAGTAATTTCGGTATATATAGGGAGCCCCTAGTCCCCGCACTACGCGCCGCTAGAAATTAAAACGTGTACTCCCGCAAGTGCTTTGGGCCGGATGGCTGGCCTATTATGGGGTGAGGTTCCCGAAAAATATTTCGTTTTACTTTGTGCTTTTGTTTATTTGCTCTTTAGATATATTTTGTTTTTCCAAATTCAAGAAAAAATTACGAATTTTTAAAAAATAATTTAAGATTCAAAAAATGTTCACTATTTGAAAATTGTTCCTCAATTTGAAAAAAAAAACGTTCAATTATTTTTAGAAAATGATCACTTATTTAAAGAATGTCCAAAAATTGGTTCGAATGTTCTAACTTTCTCAAAAGCACTGCAAATTTCCAAAAATAAATTGCAGTTTTGGAAATATTCTGAATTTGAAAAATGTTTAAGTTTCGAGAAAAGTTTGAAATACTAAAAATTTATAGTAAAAAATTTATAGTAAAAAATCATAGTGAAAAAATATGCGCGATCTTTAATAATTGATCCAGCAAATATTTTAATGTCGCCCCCTCCGATCAAAGTTGTACTAAAGCAATGCCGATTAATACGGATCATAGGGACTATTTGATTCCAAAAATGTATACGGATTCATAAAATCTTGACGCATTTAAAAAACGCTACCAAAAAAATGGTTAATGTATTTTAAAGGGATAATTAGTTTTATGCCCCTAGTTGGGTTACACTCGGCTGGTTTACCCATAGTTTCCGAAAACATGCGTTCCAGCCCAAACCACTTTGCTCGTCTTAAGCTTTTGCCTTTGACCGTTTGACCGTCATTTTGAAAACTTCATAACAAATTTATACTAATTTGGAAAAATACAAATAAGATATAAATGTTCAAAGAAAGATCACCTATATGTACATGTCATTTGCACTCATGACAAAAGTGTTGTAAACTCCCCATCACCTATATGAGCTAAAACTGAGCAGGGGACTTTCCAACACTTTTGTCATGAGTGCAAATCTCATGCACATATAGATGATGTTTTTGTGAACATTTCAATATCATATTTGCATTTTTCTAAGTTAGTATGAATTTGTTATGAAGTTTTCAAAATGACAGTCCAACGGTCAAAGGGAAAAAGCATAAGACGAGTAAAGTCGTTTGAGCGGGAACACGTATTTTCAAAAACTAGGGGTAAACCAGCTGAGTGTGACCCAACTAGGGGCATAAAACTAATTATCCCTATTTTAAAAGAGTTCCTTGATTTCAGAAAATGTTCATGAGTTTTGAAATAAATCTAGAATTCCAAACTATTTTATTTAATTTCAAAATTGTTCCCGTATTTTTATAAAATGTCAATTTAAAATATAATCTTGAATTTGGAAAATGTTTGTAATTTTAAAAAAGTCCAGGAAATTGAAAAATAGCTAATTTTGAAAAACAAAGAGAATTCAAAAAAATTAACGAGTTTTAAAATATTTATGGATCTGAAATACTAAAAAGAAATAACGAACGAAAAGGAAAGAAGCAACCGAAATAAAAATGTGTGGAGTGTTGAAAAAGGAAATCTGTGGGAGAAAAACCTAATGTCATAGCCACAGAGAGGAGGGGTGTGTGGGGTAAGTGGTACTTTTTTTGCTAAGAAACTGGTAAGTGTTAGGCTGCTATCCAGCGACCTACGCATGAAATAGGAAGGGCGATGCTAGGCGCCGGCGCGCCGGCCCAATAGTTGGGCCAGTCGCGTCCGAGCCGTTGGATGTGAGGTGCGTGGTCCATTGGATTCGACGGAAAAAAGGGTTCGCCCCGCAGCTTCTTCTGCCTCTGGCTAGGACCGCATATCTCACTTGGTTGTGCTGCACCGCGCCTCCTCTCCCTTCTTGTGGCCGTCCTCGTCGCCGGTCCCCATCCCGTCGGACGTCCTCGTCGCCGATCCCGACACCCGCCGTCCATCCTCGTTGTCAGTCCCCACCCTCTCCAGACGTCCTCGTCGGGGCCTTGACTCATGCAACAGTTGCACCTGCGGTTGCAACTCCCAGCTACGGCGGGTGTAGCTCCACCGCCGCCCCTCACCGCAGTTCGGTCACCATGGCTGCGCCGAACCATCCCTTTCTTCTTCGGCATCCATGTGCAAAAGCTACAACCGACGAGGACTGGTGCTGTAACCACCATCGGCCTTTGCTACGACCGGCGATGGGAATTGCTCCAACCATTCATGTCAAAAGCGACGAAAATGATAACTTTTGCTTCAATAGTCATTCATTTTCGCTACAACCGGTGATGGGAATTAATACAACCATTCATGTCGATGTTGTGACTTGCGATGGCGGTTGAAGCTTTTTTCCATGGCCATTGAAGCTTTTTTCAAAGGGTTGAAGCATTCCCACACATCGGTTGGAGCTTTTTCACACAGCGGCTGAAGCTTTTCCCCGCCGCTCGAAGATTTTTTTCGCGATTCAAGCTTTTTATCCACGATTTTTACTGCAGACGGCAATGAACAAAGCTACAAGCAGTGTCTGTTTTGGCTACAACCAGGAAGACGACGAAGTGTGGCTAGCGATGACGGGTTGCGAACTTGTTGCAACCGGAAGTGGGAAAAGCTACCACGAGCGATCGAATTTGCGGCAACTGGTGTGCGATGGTGCAATCGGCATGTGGTGGTGTGACGAGCGGCGACATGGGTGACCACGGTGACTAGGATTTGCTACCACCGACGCATTCTTTGCTACCACCGTGGTGGCTGCGTGCTACGAGTGGTGCGGCGACGGAGAGTGACGACGGGGAGCTGCGACGGGCGCCCAACTCCGGCTCGCCGGCACGGGGGAGACCATAGTGGCGGGGAAGAAAGGGGATCGAGAGGAAGAAGACGAACGGCTTGGTGGGACAAGGGGATCAGGAGGAAGAAGATAAAAAAGGTGGGCCAGGGGCAGCGTGGGGCTTGGGACCGGGTCACATCGTGTGGTTCGCGCTCGACCGACCAAAGTTTCGGCCGGCGCGCTGGCATGAAATGTTTTCCAAATAGGAAGCTTAGTATTGGCCTTCGTACAATGGGTTCTCCATAGGTCATGGACTAGACCTAATATCTCGCCTTCAAACAGGACCTCTTTAAAATGCAGCATTACTATACGACGCCTGCTGTGACATTACAAACAGGGAATCTTTAAAATGGACTGGACCTACCTCTTTTGACATTGTCAACATACTTTAGCCATTCTCTATGCACTAGAGCTTCTGGAAGCATGAACTGAATATGCCCAAATTATTCCAGACGATGTTAGACAAGCTTCTCTTCAATCGGTGCTACCCTAACTCTATCTCGTATATCATCATTCCATACTCGGTCCTTCCTTGTGTGGCCA
>CBMN010753023.1:0-11061 GCA_000582825.1 Hordeum pubiflorum
CTAAAGGCCCTTACGAACCGACACAGATGGCCTGTTTTCTACTAGTGTATGTTGACCCCGGCGACCAATTATCCTGGCTTGGCCGCCCCTGCATACAATCCTTTGGTGTTAATTGTGTGCTCTATCGGGCACATGAGTATATCGATCACACACATGGGTAAGTACCGTGTGCGCACGCGTCATGCTAGTTGGCGCTTCCTTCTTTACTATGTTTTCCGTTAGCGGCATTGCCCTTCCTTATTTCCAAAGTGTTTCATTAATGGCGTTATTCGAACACGTCACTGTTTCCTGCCACTTCTGCATCTGTTTCCCGCCACCAGAGTTGTGCTGTGGTGACGTAGCTATTTTTACTGTGATGGTACAATATATTGTGTTCGATGTGGAAAAATGGTAAACATCTGTTTGATATGAAAATAATTTGCTTAATACTGGGACTATTAATAGTAAACTAATAAACCTGCTAAATGGGTCATGCCACTTTACAAACATTTCCAGCAGGAAAAGCGTGTGTGATGGATAGCCCTATGTCAACGAATCGTGTGTGATATACTCGAATAATGCAAAGTCTTAACTGAAACAAAGCGTCTGTGAGGGCTGCCCCTATCACAAACGAGCTTATACATAAAGTTGTGTGTGATGCGCTCTAGTAACGCAAATGTTTCGTTGGAACTTAATGTGTGGGTTGCTCGCCCATCTCACATGGCTTGTCCGACGCAATTTTCTGCAATAGCTCTCCCAATCTCACATGAGCATATTCGGTAAGCATGTGTAACCGGAGGATATATCGCAGAAGATTTATCTGGGTCGTGAGTGATGGACCTCCCTATCACCCACGTTAGCAAGGCAACTGTTTAAAACTATGTCACGTAAAGAAGGTAAAAACCGTTTTCATAGGACATCATTGCACCAGTGTGATCCAAAATTATTATTCAACATCAGAAATGTGTAGGATTAGGGGAGAAACATGCTAGGAGGTTTCGTCGTCTTCAGAGCCCAATTGCTTGACCCAGTGGTGGTGCCTGCGATTTGGTTCCAAGCTTTTGTATGAAACCACACTAAGGTTTGCCTCAAAGTAAAACAAGACGAAGTTTTACACTCATCTAATGCTGATGAGATGAAGGCGACAATTGGGTATATGTTTAGTCTTGGAGGTGGCGATGTTTCCTGGAAGTCTTGCAAGTAAACGATACTAACGAGATCAACAATGAAAGTTGAACTAACAACATTACACATCTTGTGTCGAAGCAGAATGCTTCGAGATCTTTTGATGGACTTGCTAGTGGTTGAAAGGCCAGTATCGACTATCCTTATGAACTGCGACAATCAGACAATTATTGTCAAGGTAAAGAGTTCAAAGACAACATGTAGTCCAACAAACACATAAGAATGATATTAAAATTTATCACACGTTTAAGAAGCTTTAGAGTGATAGTGTTGGATTATATCAAGTCGGCTAAGAATATGGCAGATCCCTTTACTAAAGGGTTAACACGAGTTGGGATAGAAAATGCATCGAGCGAGATGGGTATGAGACTCACATGAGTTGCCATGGTGATAACCCAACCTATGTGATTGGAGATCCCGTGAAGTAGGACCTGAGAAAAATAAGTCAGTGGTGAACTGAGGAGAGTAACTTAACTTACTCACTCCGTTGAAGATACAATACTCTCAGATATTGTATGGTAGAATGACTATTGTCATAACGTGTGCCAAAGCCTATACGAGTCCTACTGCTGGTCACAATCTATGAGATTGGGGCGATTTCTAGCAAGCTCATGCATAGACCAGGAGTGTAACTAATATGCTCCATCAGAGGGGCCAGCCTTTGATAATCTAGTACTAGTAAGACATCTGGTGAAATTTCTTTACATCCAACTGATAATTCAAGACATAGTCCATTGTACAGTTATAAAGGAATTTAGCTACTTGCTCTTGGTGGAGTTCAACTTTAACATGTCTTCACTGAAATACTGGTATATCAAAACAGTGTTGGGAACAGAGGACAAAATGGGCCCTTGAGATCTGATTGGGGTTGTTGAAATATAGGGTGGGCCTTGGGCCCATCTAACAATTTCAGTAAATCTCTAAGGGCCCATGTGGGTTATATGACAATGGGTGTGGTGGAAAATTTAGTCCCATACCGCGAGTGGAAGAGGAGTTGGGTCTTCTTATAAGGGAATCTCTTCCACATGCTACTGGATCTTGAGAAGAGAAGTGTTTCCCGTGTGCTCCTTCCACACCTGGCCACGCCATGCCTCACCTCGTCACGACGCACCGCAGCTCGCGGGAATGAGTCGAGCCGAGCTCACGGCTACGCGCATATTTTTGCCGGTCAGGAACGGAGAGTCCCTAACAGAAGAGCGACGATCTGAGACGTTGTATCGTGGGCTGTTACCTACTCGGACGTGGGTCCATCGCACGTCCCCCACTTGGCCGCGCCTATATATTGGAGGCGCCAGTGAACCCTAGCCGCAGCGAAGAACATATCACATCGTCCACGCACACCTATCCACTGTCGTTCCTTTTGCTGTAGCTGCCACCGGTGATCCCTTCCCGTTTGCCGCGTACATGGTTGACGGGAGAGTGGGCATCTGAAACCCCACCTTTCCATATCATGTACGGAAGAGGGGTGATTAGGTTTTTAGGAAGCGTTTCCTACGCAACTGCTCGCCGCCGTTCGTCTGCGTTCGTGTTGTCTTCATGATCACCATGTCCACCACCAACAAAGCCGACCGTCTCGCCGCCGAGAAACTTGAAGCCGAGAAGAAGGCCGCCGAGGAGACCGCTGCCACCACCGTCGTGGTTTCTGCCTGACCTATTCGAGGGTATAACACGTTTCTCCCTCTCCTGCTTATTTTGTCTTAGCAGTACTAGCTATGTGTGTGGATGTTTCCATTATTTCTGTTAATTGACATGCTCATGATTTATTTATTGATTAAATTAATAAAAAATTGCTAATATACTCAACACTAACTATCCACAAACCGAATCCATAATAACTAAAACGGAATTGCTAAATCACATGTAGATGAGATTTAAATATGTCACATCTAACTTCATCACCGCAGGATTAAACTTGTTATGAGATTGGTGCAACTGTAGCTAGTACACGTACGTCCCACGCAGATGCGTTTGTTCCCTGGTTGTCTGTGTTATCTTGTCTTGCCTGGGCCAGGCCCAACGGTCATGTCTGCGCGCTTGTGAGCGGCACTGTTTTTTTAGTTGTTGTTTTTTCAATGCAATGCACGAGAATGACAAGATGCAAGTCACTTGTTTGTGCAACATTAGGTTTGTCTGTACTTCTTTAAGGAAAAATCTGTTGAATGGTTGCATGTATTTTTTCCGCGACTTTCCTTTTGGTTTTTCTTCGTTTCCATTTCTTTTTTTTTCTTTTCTTTTTACATTTTTGTGTAGTCATGATATTTTTTAAATATATGTTTTCTATTTTTTATTTTTATTTTCTCCTTTTCCATTTCCTATTTTATTTTCCATTCTTTGTTTTTAAAATTCATGAACCTTTTCTAAACAAATTTAGCAATGTCTCATCTATGTTCCCCATCGTTCAACCTGTTCAGTTTAAATGTTGGGCAAATCTTGATTGTGGGTTATTTTGTCCCGCGCATCTCATGTCTTGTCGTACGTCCAGTGTCCACTTGTCAGGCCAATCACATCATTCGTTGGGCCGTTTTCATCCGAGTTGCAACTCCAAACCCAACATGCAACCGAGCCATTTTTTTTCCTAGTTGCAAGTCCAACCTTGATATGCAACTGTGGGTCGACCCATTTTTGTCACCGGTTGTAATTTCACCTTCGACATGTAATTTGGGGTCCCAATTGCAAGTCCACCCTTGATATGCAAGTGAGGCTCGACCCATTTTTGTCCTAGTTGCAAGCACACTCTTGACATGCAACCGGGGGCCTGACCCTTTTTTCCTAATTCCAAGTCCACCTTTGATATGCAATTGAGGGCCAACAAATTTTTAACACCGGTTGCAACTCTACCTTTGACATGCAATTTGGGGTCCTAGTTGCATGTCCACCCTCGATATGCAAGTGGGGCTTGACCCATTTTTGTCCAAGTTGCAAGCACACTCTTGACATGCAACTCGGGCTTGACCCTTGTTTTCCTAGTTGCAAGTCAACCTTTGATATGCAACTGAGGGTCGACCTATTTTTTCACCGGTTGCAACTCCACCTCCGACATGCAATTTGGGGGGTCCTAGTTGCAAGACCACCCTAGATATGTAAGTCGGGCTCGACTCATTTTTGTCGTAGTTGCAAGGACACCCTTGACATGCAACTTGGGGGAGGGGGCGGCCAGTTTTTTCGTAGTTGCAAGTCCACCCTTAATATGCAACTGAGCGATGACCCATTTTTGTCACCGGTTGCAACTCCACCTCCGACATGCAATTTGGGGGTCCCAGTTGCAAGTCCACCCTCGATATGCAAGTGGGGTCCATGTATTTTTTATTCCATTTGCAAGCACACCCTTGACATGCAACCGGGGGGCGACCCTTTTTTCCTAGTTGCAAGTCCACCCTTGATATGCAACTGACAACCAACCCATTTTTTTCACCGGTTGCAACTCCACGTCCGACATGCAAGTTGGGGGGAGGGTCCCAGTTGCAAGTCCAGTCTCGATATGCAAGTAGGGCTCGACCCATTTTTGTCCTAGTAGCAAGCACACTCTTGACATGCAACTTGGGGGCCCAACCCTTTTTGTCCCAGTTGTAACTCCATGTCCGACATGCAAGGTAGGGATCCCAGTTGCAAGTCCACCCTCGATACACAAGTGGGGGCCAACCTATATTTTTGTGCTAGTTGCAAGCCCATCCTTGACATGCAACTGGGGGTGACCCTTTTTGTCACAGTTGAAACTCCACCTCCAATGTGCAATTGGGGCGGCCTTCCACTTCTTGTCCCGATTGCAGGTCCACCCTTGACAAGCAATTGTGCCCTGGCCCTTTTCTTTATCCTAGTCGCAGCTCCATCTCCGACTTGAAAATGGGGAGGCTCCATTTCTTGTCTCGGTTGCAAGTCCACCCTCAACATGCGTCGTGGGCCCGGCATTTTTTTCCTAGTTGCAAGTCCATCATTGACATGCAACTTGGCCCTTGATCCTTTCTTGCCACAATTTCAAGTCCACCATTTTATTCACAATTGGTCCTGATTTTTATTGTCTCGGTTGCAAATCCACGGTCAACTACAACTAGGGTTGATATATTTTTTGTCCCATTTGTAGGTCAACCATCAACTCACAATTGGGCCTCACCCTTTTTATATCCTTGTTGCACTGCATTTGTTATTTTTTTTCCTTTGCGGGTCTGCTTGTTTTATGTTTTTTGTCAGAAAATATAATTTTGTGTTCCATACTGTTCTGATTTTTGTTATGCATTTTTTAGACAGCTATGTGTATGTTAAGTACGTTACATCTAGAGGGAGGACGGGTAGGAGGTGATCAATGGCACTGGGATGTTTTCTGTTTGACATTCTAGTTGTCCAATTTTTAATTGGACCAAGTTACCATTTTTATTTCATACTGCTTGCCAACAAAATTACACACTATTTGTTATTTTAAATATTTCGGGTTTCCATTTTTATTTTTTACAAATTGCCACTTTTACACTTTTTTTTTCATTTTAGTCATGTCGAGTTCACATTTTTATTTCATATAGCCAAAAACAATTACACACGATTTGTCATTTTAATTGTGTCGAGTTGTCATTTTGATTTAATATAGCTTGCCAAAAAATTAGACCAAATTGCTAGAATTATATGTGCTTGCCTACAAGATTAGTTATGTTGAGTTGCCATATTATTTCATAATCTTTCTCATATAGTTTATACACAATCTTGGGAAAATACATTGACGTGAGCTTGTTGGAGAGAAATGAAAATTGTAGTAGACTAGCGATGTTTGTCGAAAGGAAAACAGCCTTCGATGCAAAGCTAGATCAACTTAGCAACTACTTGTGTACTTACTAGTAGTAAACAACAGTTATAGCATATCTGCTTTTTTCCTCTCAAAAAAAGCAAACCTGCTTTTGCCTTGTTTTTTTTCTACAGCGCGTGGTAATCCAAGTTTGCCAGTGGGCCGGGCCTAATAAAAGATAAGTCTCCGCTGATGTTGCCCCCAGCCGCACAATAGGGCGAGCGTGCGCAAGTTTCTTATTGCATTTTCCCAACAAATAAATAAGGACAAACAAAAAAACCACAAAAAGTTGCTGATGTCATCTTAGATGTGACATAGTTATGTCACATCTAGATGAGTTCTAGACACACCCTAACTAAAAGAGAGCAAATCGAGCTATAGCCTGAACATGTAGTGCCATAGGCCGGACGACCACCACATGACATAAGGACTAGATCATCGGCTCCACAACCGAAGCCAAGCATAGTATGGCCATAGCTCAAAGGATAGGTCCCAAATAAGTGGTACAATATGGCCGAGGATATAGAGCAGAAAGAAGAGACCAAAGGAGGGAGAGGCCGATATTACGGGGCATCACCAACCCCGCCGTCTCGTCACACCACTGTTCATACAACACAAAAATCTTGTAGTTTTGTGATGCTCAATTTAAACAAATAAACTTAAGCAAACAACACTGCAAACACCGATTTTGCCTCGTCTCCACCTACTCCTCGCTCTACTCGGGCTCGCCGGGGACATCACGGTTGGTCGCAGCGTTCGTTTGTCAGCCTCGGGGCTGCATCTTGCTTTCTAGCAAAATCGGCTGTGACGCAGCGAAAACTAATTTCACCCACATGAACAATTAATAGCAAATGCGAAAAAAAACAAATGAACATGATATATGGTTTCACGTACACCACGTACAGCATGTTGTATTTAGGTGGATCAATGATGTAGATACGTACGTTACAATACACACGGTGAAGAATATTAATGCTGCTGCCTCCCACTAGGCGAGCTTACTTGCACGCATGCAGATGCATACCGTAGGTACATTCACCTTGCCATTTTCGGGTAGCCGACGTCGAGCGCGATACCGCAGAGCCCCGGGCCGCCGACGTCGCGCCGCATGCGGATGTAGCCGCCCTCGCCCCATGCCTGCCCCCACGAGTTCTTCACGATCCAGTACTTGGCCCCTGTGGCGGCGTCGACGCCGTAGCCCACGACGGTGACGGCGTGAGCGAGCGCTGTCCCGCAGGGGCCCGAGTAAACGCCGCTCCTGTAGAACTGCATGCCGCTGCCGACCTCGATGGCCACGCCAATAGGCTGCCCGGCGACGGCGCGCTGCATTTCGGGCTCGTTCCTGGGCGGGATCACGCCGCCGCCGCTGATCTTGACGACGTGGTGGGCGGACTTGGCCCGGTTGCAGGCGCCCCTCACCGCCGTGTATGGGTACTCCGCCTCCGTAGTGAGGCCGCCGTTCTCCACGATCCACTTGAAGGCCCTGTTGAAGGAGCCGCGGTTGCACCCGCCGTCGTACTGGTCGCAGTCCACCAGCTGCTGCTCCGAGAGCGACACCAGGTTCCCTGTCCTGATCCAATTCAGGGTCTCGATCGTCGCGACCGTCACGAACGCCCAGCAGCTGGCTGCATCCATCCATCCATCCAGGGACAAAACAATGGTTAATCACCGAGCATGCTTCAGCTTCACAAGGTAAAATTGAACCGGATAATCCAGTTCTGGGTCTTTACGTACAGCATGATGAGCCTTGGGACTTGGGCGGCGTGACGGCGCCTTTGGCCCTCCAGTCCATGCTGGGCGGAGGCGGGGCCTCCAAGGAGCTATCGCCGCCACCGGACGACCACAGCTCGGCTTCGCCGCCCGCAGTCATCGTGATGCCCGTATCATCAACGGTGCCATCGTAGGACGACGCATAACTCGCCAGGAACTCCTCCTGGGTGAGGTCGGCGAACTCGTTCTCGCCGAGCTCGTAGGTGAGTTCGCCGCGCCGGTTGGTGGCGTCAATGTACTCCACGTTGTCGCGGTACACCTGGAAGCGCCGCAGCCTCTCCTCCGTACTCAGGTACGACCGGTTGTGTGTAGCCTGCCACTGGCGGAACCTGTCCATCATCAGCATGTCGCCCACGTCGACCGACGTTGCCGGGAAGGCGGCGAACTGGCCGCGCACTAGTAAGATTGCAGTGATCGCCGCCCACGCGCCAGGGGAGAAAGCCATACCGAGCTACAGACACTGACTTGTGCTCAAGCATGCAGGTGTAGACGCGTTTATATAGCGAGGGTGTGGTTTTTGTGCACCCACGGCCGGGCATTGCGCCCACGGTGCATGCACGATCAAAAACTTATCAAAACATTTTAGAAAAAATCTGAAACTTTATGAATGTGATTTTGATCAAATGTTTTAGGTGCTTCTAAAATTTGATGATGAAAGGACATCCGAGGAGCTCTTTACAAAAATAACAAATTTTATGCTGAAAACATGTGAACGGTAACGTGGGTGTAGAACACCATTTCTATTTCGTCTTGTATGGAGATCATTGATGTTTTTTTATGATGAAACTTTGCAAGCTCCTAAAACATTATCTCATAATCACATTCACGAAGTTTCAGAATTATCTTTTAAAAATTTCCTTTTTTTAAATTTATTGTTCAATTCATGGATGCACCAAAGGTGGGTGCAACCACTACTTTTCCTTATATAGCGCACCGGTGGAACGCGGGAACATGTCTTGTGGTGATGTCGGGGATGAGCTCATCGGCCGGCGACGAGTGCATGCAATGCATGTTGCAGGTGCTGGCGATGCACGTAGCTCGTAGAGGAATGGTAACGAGCAACATTTTTTCTTGGTCTCATCATGCAGCGGTGCATACATATGTGCACGTCTTGCCACACGAAATCGTGTTGGGTTGGTTAGGTTGCGTTGCCGTGCACACTACCTAACATATGAGTGGCGACTGCAATGTACCGGTTTGTCTACCACCTTAGTGCACCTTCGGCTTCCAGTTCTGTCGACGAGCGCGTCGTCAGCCTGTTAGTTTTAATCTGTAGAGATGAACATCACAGGATCTTAAGCCTACCATAAGAACACATAATGTACATATATATGACAAAGAGATTTGGGAGTTCACACGGATATTGAGCGAAGCCTTGTTTCTGCTCGATGCAACCTCTGTGTAGCTCATGGTTACACCTTGCGTTACGTCGTTGGCAGCAGTAACGTCGCCGGCACTCACCTTGCGGCGGCTGGCGGTGGAGATGGTCAGGTGGTCATACATCACCTCTCTCACCCCCACATTACGATCGACAGTCAGGGGGGATTAGTTAGGATTAGGGAAGGACATAACCCTTTTAATTAAGATTACGTAGCAATTTTCATAGGTGTAGCATTTTTGCCACATCTACCGTCACTACTAGAATCTACATTATTGCCGAGTTTCTTTGCACATATTAAACTCGGCGAAATGTTCGTCGAGTTTCAAACTCGGTGCAAGGCACTCGGCTGGACGCCCCCGACAATCATTAACTGTTGAGTGCTTTCTATCGCGAACTCGGCAAATATATAAACAATGTTTGTCAAGTTTCGGCTGGAAAAAGCTCAACGAACCACACCGTCAAACTCGACGCGCCGTTAACGAAAATGCCACGTGGATTAAAATGATGGGGTTCTTCTCCTTCTATATTAGGTTTTTCTATAGAAAATCTTCTATATTAGGTGCTATAGAGAGTTGGAACCAAAACCAAAACTGTTGGTTGGCACCTTCAATCACTCGGTTCATCCGTACATGGGGTGTGGTGGGCCACATCACATTGACTTTCTTTCTCTTGGTTGTTAGCCAAGATAAAAATCCAATATTCTCCCCCTTGATCGTAAGACTAACAAACATCATAATCTCACTCTCTATAAAATAACACATCCAAGTAAAGTGTTATAATGACCAATGAAATGCCACTGAATGTCGATACCTATACCAATAGTACATCAGGCTATCTCGAATTGAAAAACATATTTCTTTATGAGAGTTGGTTTAGTTCAAAGTCCAAATTTCCTGGATCAAAAGGCTTTCCAAACCCATGTAGGCAACATAACCGTAAAAAAACTGGGTAGTAAACCATTAGCAAGAGGAATGGCAAAACTTATATAAATTAAACATCATATGTTTCATCCTGGATTCTATCTTTGACAACATGGAACGTGTCGTCAACGGTTTTGGCTACACCGAATGATTTGTTGTTACCCACATAGAGGACTGCATGATCATGATCGCAGTGCGTGATTTAGAGATGTTGCCTATCTCTCTTAACTTTGGGAATAATATTCTTTCGGCATATAACCTGCTCGGTAGCCTCTAACAAACTAAAACTAGTCTACATCGTGGATGATGTCATGGTTGTCCCTTAGGAGCTTTTCCATGATAAAGCTCCTTGTGTGATGGTGCAGATGTAACATGGTGTGGAATTTTTTATATCCACATACCTCACCAAAACAATGTCTGAGTAACCCACAATTATGAGGTTACCAAACTCATTATAAACGAGCATGTAATATTCATGGCCTTGTATATACTGCAAAGCTTGATGACGCTTTTTAGTGGTCCAATTCTAGATTAAACACAATTTTGCCAAGTATGTTGGTCATAAATGAGAGGGTGCGTTCATGCTTAATATGTAAGGTGCTTCTGACAGATGAAACATAATGAACCAATATTATCTGATCAATTTATAGTTGATTCATTGGACACCCAAATGTCCAACTTTATCACCCTTGAGTCTAGGATCAGATGAGGCGGAGTACTTGCGCATAATGTATTTCTTTCATACTAGTCCATGTATGTAATCATAATAGAACTTATACTCCTTTTGGACCTATGTCTCAATGAATCTCCACACACTTAATGCACGGGACACACCAAGATCCTCTGAACCAAAAAATCATATATTAGCCTGTGATATTTCATCTACATGAGGCAGTGAACTTACACCCTTCGACTTAGTCTCAACACATGTCTTATATCAAAAAATAAATTCCTCAGACAACATGCCTTATGTTATTTTTTTATGTCATGACAAAACCTTTTGGTTGAGTGATACGTCTCCGTCGTATCTACTTTTCCTAACGCTTTTGCTCTTGTTT
>CBMN010753026.1:0-10797 GCA_000582825.1 Hordeum pubiflorum
ATCTTTGTCCGATTGTTGTGTTTGGGAGTTGTATGGATGATCTATGTAGTGTGTGTGCTTTTGTATGGACTAGTGGCTGGGGCCATCATTGCGGGTCACCTCAGAAGAAGTTGTGTGCGTGTTTCTTCATCTTAAAGAAAAAAACCTCAGCTTCATTTCAAAATTAAAATAATCTTTCTCGCATCACGTGGACATCACATCCGTCAGAGAAAGAAAAATAAAGTAAAAATAGAAAAATTATCTCACATTCATCTTCAAAAAATAATGTAAAAAAAACAAAAACTTTCTCACTACGGGAAACCACCATGCGCCACATGACATAACTGGTTGGTCACCCTTCTCGTGTGCTTAATGGGTTTAATTTGAGTATGTACATATAGGGTTGCGTTTATAGACAAGGATAAAGAGATAAGCCCGATCACTGACCACAATGTCTGCGAGCACGTATAGGGATCCAAATTAGGCAACGAGGGTTGTGCATACTCTAAAGCCTCAGTCCTCATTTTCTAAAATAAAACACTAAGGGCCTCTGTGATTCGCGGGATTTTAAAAACGCAGGACAAGGAAAAATATAGGGTTGGAGTGGCATGCCCATTTGAACCCTACAGGATTAGTAACGAGTGTTTGATGCCACGGGAAGAACAAAGGAATTCTAGAAAGATCTTGGAGTGAATGTTATATTTCCTATCAAATGTAGTACAAAATATATATTTTTAGATGAACAAGGAGCCCCTCTTCCCAGTTCCATTGCCTAGATGAAACCAAACCAAAGTGTCTTACATCAGCTCTCTTAGAGGAGCAGTTTAGCAGCAAACGAAATAAAAGAAAAGAGCACAGGATGGGTGGTATCTCTCCCCTTCACCACAAGGAGAATAAAAGGCACGCATGCCTGAGAGAGAAGTTCTCGAACTTATTCCTAACTGAAGAAACCCAACTACTCGCCATAGATAGCTGCATCAATTGCCGATCGCCCAAGCTTCAGAGGAGGTGTTGTCGTCGCCTGTGGTGACTAACAGGGTGCGAGGAATGAAATTGGGCTGCTCATCACGCATTTTCCTCCATTGTTTCTTTTCTTGATAGGTGAATCGCAACTACCATCATCTTCAGTGATCTTGAGTTTGGGGATGCCCTCATTTGAAACCTGCTTCAACATAAGCCACCTAGGATCATCGGTCGTAGCTGGGAATGCCTTGTCAGAGCTTTTAGGAAGCATGTCATCATTTCTTTGCCATGTTCTGGCATTAGGACCTCCAGGATTTGAGTGTCCTGAGAATCACCCTCCAGACCTGTTCAACAGATATCCAAGTGGCATTGTTAAAAATCATAGAGTTCCTATTCTTCCATAAGCACCACAGGACAGCTGAACTGACAGTATTAAGGACATCATGCTTTTTATTAGAGACCCAGAATCTAGCAACTCATTCATAATCACTACCAATAGCAATGTTGAAATGTGCACCAATGTATGACCACAAGATCCTAGCAACAGTGCCATCAAAGAACATGTGAAACACAGATTCATCCTCTGTAGAGTACACACAATCCAGAGGTTTAATGATGTGTCTTTTCCTAAGGTTGTCCCTTGTCATCACTTTGTTGTTAGATAGAAGCCATAGGAAGACATGGATCCTTGGAGGACCAATAATCTTCCATACAACTGGAACAAACATAGGTTGCACCCCTTTAAAATTAATGACATGGTATAAAGAGCTGGAGGAGTATTTGCCTTTATTCTCTAGTTGCCAGATTAGAGAGTCAGTACCCTCAGTCGGTCTAACACTCCTGGCAATCTCCAATATTTGATACCAATATTCCATAAGCCTATCATTGAAGTTCCTTCTAAAAGAGAGCTTAAGGGTGATACCATCCCACACTTCACTAATGCATTTGGACTGCTCATTACAGATCAAATACAGAGGCCAATATTGGACATCAAGTGGGGAGGTGCCAAACCAGGTATCTTCCCAGAACCTAACCTTATCTCCTTTTTATACTTTCCATCTATACCCAAATTTAAGGGTTTGAATAATAGATTGAACCCCTTACCAAAATCTGGAGGTGTGGGTGTTATGGCCCAGGGAAAACAAGTTTGGTCTACCCTGCACATATTTGCTATATATCATAGCCCTCCAGGGCTTCCCCTCACCCTCATAGTATCTTTTGATCCAAGACCCTAGGAGGCAAAGGTTAATATCTTGGAGGTTGGGAATTCCTAGACCACCAAACTCTTTTTTCATGCACACTAATTTCAAGTTTGCAAGGTGTAACTTCCAATGACCTTCAAAGTCATTCCACAAACAGTTAGCCATCTGGGAATTGATCAAATCAATGGCCCATTTGGGGAATTTAAAAAAGGAGAGAAGGTAAATAGGGATACGGGCAAGGCAGGCTTGGATTAAAATCAATCTGCCTTTATAAGATAGCAGCTTGCCCCTCCACCCTGCAATCCTTTTCATAATTTTATCAATCAGAGGTTTGATGTCCTCTCTTCTCAACTTATCATGATGGAGGGGGGTCCCCAAGTACTTAATGGGGAATGCCCCCTTGGTGCCCTCAAGGATATCTAAGAATTCCTGGAGCTCACTAGCCTCAATATTTATGGGTATCAGCTCACTTTTACTGTAGTTGATCCTCAAGCCAGAGACCTGCTCAAAACAATTTAGAACTATTTTGAGGTTTGTAGCATGTTGAATGTCTTTATCTAGGAAGAGAATTGTGTCATCAGCATACTGGAGGCAAGAGATCCCTCCAGAACAAACCTCAGGGCAGATCCCCTCAATCAGTTGCTGCTGGGATACTTTGATCAGCATCCTAGTAAGCACATCTACCACCAAATTAAAAAGCAATGGAGACATGGGGTCCCCTTGTCTAAGCCCTTTACCAGTAAGGAAAAATTCACTCTCCATATTATTGACTTTGACCTGTACAGAGCCTCCACGGGTATTTTGATGGATCCACTTAATCCACCTCTCCCCAAAACCCCTGGCTTTAAGGGGTTCATCCAAAAAAATCAAGGTTGACTTTATCAAAAGCCTTTTCATAATCTAGCTTCAGGACTATACCTTGCCTTTTGATAGAGTAAATGGAATGGAGCACCTCATGTGCAGTCACTACACTTTCCAAGATATATCTTCCTTTTAAGAAAGAAGATTGATTACTGGCTATAAGTCTCTGCAAAACTTTAGCCAGCCTATCGGTAAGCACTTTGGTGAAGATCTTAAAACTAGAATTAAGAAGACTAATGGGCCTGAATTTCTTCATAGAAGAGGCATCAGGTTCCTTAGGGATAAGGGTTATCATAGCGAAATTTAATCTAAAGATGTCAAAGTTATTGTCATGGAATTCAGAGAACATTGCCATCAGGTCCCCTTTAATCAACTCCCAAAAATGTTGGTAGAAGAAGAAGGGGATTCCATCTGGCCGTGGGGCTCCATCAGAGTAAGAGTCAAAGACAACTTTCTTGACCTCCTCTTCTGTAAAAGGAGCTTCCAGGATCTCATTTTCATGGGGTTTGACCTTTTCCTCCTTAGAAAAGAAGCCATTGTTCAGATGAAAGCCAGAATTATCCTATTTCTTAAAGATATCTTTATAAAAATTACTAGATATACCCAACATTCCTGCCTCGTCTGTGACAGGACCATCAGGTCCATCTAAAGAGTGGATAACAGTTTTCCTTCTCCTTTGGTTAGCTGCTGCATGAAAATAAACAGTATTCCTATCACCCTCTTTGATGTCTCTATCTCTAGATCTTTGCTTGACTTTAACTTCCTCTTGCAGCCAGATTTTCTGCAATTCATCAGAGAGAACTTGATGTCATACTCAGTACCAGAAAGAGTGATGGATTCTGCGTTAACATCTAATTTGTCAAATTCCTCAAAGAGTACTTTTTTGTACCTCTTGAGTTGGGCCTCTTCATTAGAGCTCCACTCTTTGGTTACTTTTCTAAGCTCTCTAACTTTTGCTTGCTAGTTATCTATGTGGGAGGAAGTGTTGGTTTTTTTTTCCATACTTTGGCCACTATGGTAGCAAAATCTTCCCTCAGTATCCACCATTTCTCCATCTTATAGCTACCACCCCTGGGTTTTTGGGAAATCCCAGAGTCCCATAAGATGGGGGTGGGATCACTACCATGTCTAGGTAAGGCCTATAGGTGGCTAAAGGGAAAAACTTATCTAATTTAGTATTGCAGAAGATCATGTCAATAGTGGACATAAATAAATCTACTTGGTTGTTGGCGCATGTAAAGTTTCTACTAGACAGTTTAATTTCTAGCAGGCTCCAAATTTCAATCCAGGCATTGAAATTGGTACTCCACTTGAGGTTGATATTACCATTACTCTTATCCTTAGCATACCTAACCAAATTAAAATCCCCACTATAAGAGTTGGCCAGGGATTCTCTAAGAACAAGGAATGTAGCTCTGAGATAAAGGCCAGTTTTCTTCCTCATAAGGTGACCCATAAATAGTAGTGATCCTAAAGGTATTTTCTTTCCCTTTCATCTTGACAATACAACTAACAGAAAACTCTAAACATGACCAAGACAACACCTCAAAAATGTCTACGTCCACTCCCATCAGGATGCCCCCAGCAGAGCCATTTGATGGGAGATGGTGCCAAGCAAAGTTCCTACTACCAACTAAAGATTTGAGGTAAGAATCAGAGAATTCTTCCTTTTTGGTTTCTTGGAAACCCAGGATAGTAGCATGAGTTCTACTGATTGTGTCAACAATCAAGGTCTTCCTACCAGGGGCAGCAACACCTCTAACATTCTAGAACATCACATTCATGGTAGAGGTATTGTCTTAGGGTGCTTGCCCCATTTGTTTTTACAGACTAAGTACCATAAGTTTTCAGAATTAACATCTGAGCTAGCATCCTCTAAAACAGAGTTTTGAGAGGATTCATTACCCCCATGAGTTGTTAGGTGATCTGAGGCAAGACCCACAGTATTGTCAGGAGTTTTACAACTATTTTTTTCAGCAGCCTCAGCCACCTCAAAGGTGATATTCACCCCTATTCTAGATGCTATAGCAATGAAAGAAGGATCATTAAATTTTGAGAAATTAGACACATGGTTTGTTTTTATACCTTGGAGTTTTGGGACCTCCATGTTAAGCACCTCTTTGAGTTGTTGAGCTTGTTGCATGATGGTTCTAGTATCTCCAGCCTGCCTTGCACTCATCCTAGTTGCTTACACAGGGCCCCACTTTTCCTTGGTGTTAGCCACTTGGGTTGGGAGCTTTGGGAATTTAGTGTCATACAGCTCTTGTATTTCCCCCTCTTCCAGCTTGTCTTTTTCCTCATCCTTCAGATCCTCCTGTTGTTCTTCTAAGTTCTCCCATTCTTCCACAGGGCCAAATTCCTCACAATCCCAGCCCTCCATTTCTCTCACCAGTGCAAAGCCATCTTGGAGGTTTCCATTGTCACCAAATAGCTTATCCAGAGGCTCTGATCTCCGGTTCTGCAGATCACCAGGCATTTGGCTTTTGAGCAGTGAGATTGGTGTGGGAGGTTCCAGAGAGTCAGAGCATTGGTGCTGAGCACTTGTCTTGGTAGCCCTTCCCCCAAAGTGATTGGTGGACCCTTTATCTGATGAGCTTTTAGTGTTATTGTGAGAGCTATTGGTAGCAAAGGAAAAGTTGTCCCCTTTGTAAGTATCCATTGAGACCTGTGTATTGGTAGATGGGGGATTTTGTATAACCACCTCATCCTCAGCTTGTGGAGGTTCTACTTCAATAAGGATCCTGTAGAGTTTCCCATTCACCCCAAACACCCTTTCCTCAGGGATCTTTCTATGATCTTTGCAAGAAATCTTAACTCTGACAGTCTCATAGAAGCTTTGGAAGTTGTGTTGCCAGTCAACATCTAGTAGCACTCCAAAAGTGGAGGTGATCTGGCCAAGGATGGTCCAATCACACCACTTTGGATTGAATTTCCTAAGTTTAAGCCACACTACCTGGAGATCATCTTCGGCAGTGACATTTCCTAGCGAGACCTCAACTTTGACTATGGTGTTCTCTTTTGTCAGACCAAAACATGGGTAACCAGCCACTTGCTCCACATTGATCTCTGGTGGAAATTTGACCAAAAAGGTCCAATCATCCAGAGCATTGATAGGCCATGGCCAGTTGATCTTGTATATGCCAACAAACTCTTTTGACAACTCTTGCTTGGTGACATCCCCAGATTCAACAAACACTATACCTATATTGTTCAGCATCCCATGGTGTTGATCATTGACATCTGGGGTGTCCACATGGTAGAAACCCAGCCCGGGAGCAGCACTTCCAACATACTTAGCTAAATTATGAGGTTTCCTTCTCACAGGACAGTCATCAACCTTGCGGGTGATCATTTTGCATATGAAGCAGCTCTTGGGCTTTCCATATTTATCCTTGTGGTGCCCTGTGTCTCCACACTTGTAGCAGGTGACATTGGAGTAGGCCATTGGCCCTGGGTTCCCAGCAGGCCCTTTTTGAACATAGTTCTGCTTCTTTTTCTATTGATTTTTGCTCTGGTTTTTGTTTTGCGGCGGGTTCCTCCCTGATCTCCACCTGAATCTCCATGCGGAGGTTGCACTTGAGTGGGTGGCCCGTACCGTTGTTGCTGACCTCCTCCCCATTGTTGCTGAGGGAAAGGGCTTGGAAATTGGCTGGGGAATGCCCAAGGAGGCGAGGGACCCTAGAATTTGTAACCAAAGAAAGGGTGTTGTCCCATACCTTGGTTTTGCTGATAATCTTGTTGCCAGCCTCCATAGTTTCCCCCCTTCCCCCCTTGTTTCTTCCTCGACCACGACCGCGGTTGCCTTCTGCCATCTTCACTGGATAGCTAGCGCCGGCGGCTGCGAGGTGGGAGGGAGTGGCGGAACAAGAAAGGCTAAGCTTCTCCCCCTCCCCTTTTTATACCATCCCATAGCGGACTATACCAGTACTCCGCCGAGTCACCATTGCCTGACTGTAAAGTTGGCAATCTAGCAACTGCGTCAGCTCCTCGGGGGATTTGATTTCTGGCGCGTTTTTCTCGTTGAAGGACTTGGAACGCACCAGAGATCTCCATGACCAGCAGGGCTTCGCAGTTTTTGTTGATGCTACCCTCGCCCCCTCTCAGCGGTTGACGAACTCTAACGCCATGATTCTACAATCTTCCGATTGCGTCCTCCAGATTGCTTCCCACTTCACTCTCCTGGCTTGCCGTGGCGAGTCCCTTGCAGATATTGCCCAGGCAATCACCTCCATTGGCGGTGTTGATACCCCAGTCAGGATCAAGCTCATCTCCTCCTCCGAGGCTTCTACCAGGATCCGTGTCACCAATTTCTAAAAGTGATCTCAGATGAGCTCTTCCTCTCTCAAGCGGTCCTTCCTTGGGGAATCCATGGGTGCACTCGTGGTTGTGGTGATATCCAGAGTACTGTGGATGCATGAGCACTGTCGGGAGGATAAGGTCTCCCCAGCCACATTCCGTTGAGAAAATATCTTCCCCCACTACGCATCCCGACAAATCTGTAGCTGCCGCCCCTTGGAACAGTAATCCTGAATAGCCGAGTGGTTGCTACACCTCTGAATTTGAACTCCATTGGTGGAAACAACTCTATCAGCTTCAACAGCTCTGGTTTGCTCACACTGAGCAGCAAATCGAACGCGAGTCGGTTCATTGCTGGAGTTGGGGATAGATACGGCCATGGATCCACCTCCTGTGGCTCCGGTGGAGTCTGGGCCGGCATTCTGCCGGTGAGGCATTCCCATCTCAACTTGCGTAGTGGGATTCCTCCATTTACCTCTTGCTTCGCCCAGTTGACGAACATCACCGGCGGCACCGACGGATGTGGCATCCTCCTCTTCTCTTCTCTGGTCCCCTCAAAGTAGATGCGGCGGGCGAGATTCAGCAGTTCTCGATCCGCCTGGAATTTTGAATGTCTTCACCCATCTCTCCCATCTGGATCGAGAAACAAACTGGATTTGACACCTTCTCTGCATGCGCCACCGCCTCCCTCCATTCCTTGACTCACATGGTCCATGAATACACGTCGTTGCGGATGCTCATCGCCCGCTCCCTCCAACGCCTCTCTCGCGTCGCTCTCAACGTCTCCAGCGAAGCGGAGCTGATGGGGAGAAGCAGCTCCGGGAAGGACTGGTACACGTATGGGAGTGGCATGTGTGGAATAGTCGAACCCGGAGGAGGAGGCGAGCAAGTGGATCTGATTGTGTGCAGCATGGCGCCGTCCGGCTACCCGAGCGACGGCGGCAGCGATGGTGGTGGTGGGTGGTGGTGGGGCGCGCGGTAGGTTGGGTGCGGTCGCAAGAGCAAGCATCAGGTTGGGTCCTCATACAAATAATTGTTCGGTTGTGAAATGGTGGTACAAAATATTTCATAGAAAAAATTCTCATGGAATCTAATCCTATGAATCAAATGACTAATGTAGGAAAAATTGCTAAGGATTTCAATCCTTCAAAAATTCTATGAAATTCCTTTGAATCAAAGGAGCTCCAATGTAAGAGTTGGTCGTTGTCATGGAAAGGTTTCTTGTGTGAATGTACCTCGCTATTTTATGCAACATCAAATATTTCATCAATGGTTATAGGTTTAATTATTATCTCAAATAGAGAAATTAGCCCTATTCCTTGCAGCTATTGCGCACCGTCGTTAAGCAGATTATCAGTGGTGCGCACGAGTTAAATGGTGCCGCACGAATGATGGATACGTGCGACCAGCCATTAGATAAACACCAACAGTAGATACGCTGGCCACTGCTGGTTCTGTAGCCACTGATTCGGTGACGGATCAATGGTCGACATCAACAACGTACGCACAACTCTAGTGTGCGTGTGCGTGTGCGAATTTGACGAGACGTTCTTTTGATTGACTTCTCTATCGACAGAAATGCGCGTCCAGGTAATGGTGGTTGAGGCAATGGAGAGTTCCGCGTACAATCGACAGCTGGATTTCGGTGCCTACGTGAGACACGTATATATAGTATGTTAACTTGCAAAACGTTTTTATATTATGAGATGGAGGAAGTTTTTTTTTTTTTTGCATGGAGGGACGGAGGGAGTGGATGTTTGTTTGCTCACGTACCAACTCGTATGTGGTACGGTACAGCTGGAGCAGGTATAATGCGTATATGGAGTATATTTCTGCTGCTAATTAACATGAAATGGAAAGAGGGAGGCATTCCTCGCAGGCACGTACGCCGGCTGTTGATGCGTCTTGATCGGACCCCAGCTGGCCAGACTCGCACAAACGAGACCAGGCCACTGTGAAACCATTAGCCAGCCAATTCTTATATGCTTGTGACGATTGGATGAGTGGACTCCTCTATAACAATCCTCGAGACAATAATAGAATTTGTGAGGATTGCGTATGTTTCCTCTCTGTCAAAATTTTCCTTTTAAGAAAACGATATAGGTCATTTGAATAGATTTTTTAGAGTGAGGAGAATATCTAGATCTTTTCCGATTCGAATTAATTGACACAACCTCTATACAATGTCCATTTCATATTATACAGAGACCATGACAATTAACTTGGATAGAAGTCAGTAATTGATTTTTCTAACAAAGAGACCGCATGCAGGAAAAATATGAGAACATCAAACAATCGCAGGTCCAATTCTTTGGGACTGTCCTGGGAGTATAACACAAACATCATAAGCATAGGTACGTTGTCGACAAAACACCGCAGCAGCACTAGATAGTGATTTTATAGGCAAAATTAGAACGGCGGACATGGTGCACATGGACCCGATTTGAAAAGTATATATTAGAAAACCTCAAATACTTTTGGAACTTTTTTGCAACAAACATGGCCTACCCTTATGCATGTGTGTAAAGTTTCGCGACAAAATGACCGGCGCTGTATTCTGGGCGAAATAGAACAAAAACGATACAATATAAAAGTTACTATTCGTATTTTTTTGTATTTGCAGTTTTGTCTTTCTTTTACAAGATTTCCATATAATGCATTTATATATTTGCTGAATTGGGCACGCCTAGGCCCATGTCCCAAAAATATATATTTGTTACTATTCTAATATAGGGAGAAGTTTCTGAGAGCGGATTTCTTGCTCCTGAACTCCATGGAATCTACAATTAGTGTTATTAACATTATTAGACATAAAAGGATATAATTTTTTCATGAATAAAAATGGCATGCACATATTGGTAATGTTTTCGGAACATTCTAGTACTTCATTTGCATTTTTCTGAGTTCATATGAATCTGTGATGAAATTTTAGTTTTGTGATGAAATGAAAATTCATCACAAATTCATATGAACTCGAAAAAATGCAAATAAGATATTAGAATGTTTAGAAACAAAATACCATGATCACTTGTTCAAAATTTTGGATCCACTTTATATATAAAATATGTGAGTCTTTTACACTCACACACTCTTCATAGTTCTCTGCTCTTCTGTCTAACACATAGACGTCGATCGATTTCCTTCTAGGAAAAATACATCCTACGACAGGGTGTAATTACACCCACGTCTCATATACTACCTTGTGATAGTATATATACTATCCTATCATTTTTAGTATGTTCATATACTGTATCTAAGATAGTCCAAAGTTAGTTATCTAAAAGAATTATAAGAGTGCCCATAGTTTTTATTAGATTTATGAAATACGTACATATTTGTACGTAAAAAAGAATTTGCTCAAAATATGATACATACTACCTAAAAAGATATATATATATACTACCTAAACATTGTTATATACTACATACTACGCGTGCATATACTCCGATATGATAGATACTATCTAGAACATACGAAACAAAAGTAGGAGTAACTA